>JBANSL010000007.1:28830000-29120000 GCA_037127255.1 Persicaria tinctoria | reverse complement strand
AAGCGATATTGATTTTATTTTATTTTTTATTTGATTTTATTCAGTTTTTAACTTTCGATATCTCGATATCTCCCATTTCAACTGCGGGGGAATATGAAAATATAGATTAAAATAAAAAAAATATTGTTGTTAGAATAATTAGGAGATATTTGTTAAGATTTGTTTCTATCACAATCCTTGTAATCTCCTATAAATAGATATTAATGATAATGGTAACAGTGTGGTTCATCCCACCAATCTCTACAGATAGTTGCCTCTAAAGGGTTAGGCTTGTCTCCAATTTTGGTGGAAGGTAACAATTTATATTCGTCAATAATTCAATCTAAGGCATTTTGAAATCGTTCATAAAAAATTAAGATAACAATCTCCGATGTTCTTATTCCTCATCAAATATGTCCAATTTTACCACTTTTTTCAAAAGATTAATTGGGTGGAAATGTGGAATATAAAGCAGGTCTGGTTTGTCTTTGATCTTTCGCATTCGTCCAAAATTGTTTATTCTAGAGGACCAGATCTGTAAAAAGGTTATTTATTTTATTTTATTTTATTATTTATTTACAGTAGGCAAAATATTGGATGTACTACCGGCATCCATGATCATCTCGCAAGATGATGTTCTGGAACTCACAACAACAAGCACTCAAAATAAAATTACAATTGAACTGAGATTTAGCAATAAAATCATTTGCTCCATTAGCCTCTCTATAGCAATGCTGAAAAGTGATGCTCTCAAAATCTCTTCTTAATGAATAGATCTCTTGGACGATTTGAATGACCTCCTATGAGATATTGTTTGCATGATTGATGGCGTCAATGATATTAGCACAATCACTCTCAACTATCAATCTTCGGATCCCCATCTCGGCTGCCAGTCTTATACCTGTATATATAGCGAAAGCTTCTGCCAAAATGATAGAACCCATCCTAACGTTACATTTATGTATCCGAATAACTTGACCGTCATTATTCCTCACAAAACAACCAACATGTGGTTGAGTATTACTTTTTACCGAAGCATCTACATTGATCGTAACTACATCTACTAGAGGACATTTCCATGTCATTTTATCAGGAGACCTAGCACGTTTAGGTAATTTCGATTTAAACTGACCTTTCTTCCAACAAGAGATATTATCACTAGCTCGAGTTAACATAGAGCTCCCTGTTGGAGGGTAAAATTTTACAAAGGGTCGCCCTATATACACCGCAAATCCACGATTAGCGCTGTTAATGAAACGTCGAATATGACGTTGTAGAAACGTTCAATTTCACGTTGCAGCAACGTTCATTTCGACGTTGTCTTTTGTCCTACACAACGTTGTGAATTGAATGGATTTGGGCGGGTCGGACACTTTAGCAACGTCTAATCCGACGTTGCTAAAGTGGGCCTCGTCGGGCCAGAAAGCAACGTTCAATACCACGTTGCAACACTTGGAACTTACAATCAAGACAACGTCAAGTCTGACGTTTGTACCAGCAACACTTTGATCAATTCTATTATCTTTATTTTTGTTGGGTAGGATGTTGGCGAAAACTTAGTGCGATGCTCCATCTTTTATTTTGTTGGAGCGTTTTGCCCCTCGCGGAGGGTTTTCAAATATGATTTGTGGTTATTTGAGGGAAGTCACATCTGTTTACATGAAAACTTATAGACTGCCTCATTTTTCATATTGATGATAGACGATTACAGCATAAATAACTTAGTAAATAAGTTTTTCCGGGTCGCTCCCATGTCACACCTCAGCGGAAATCATTGTTGTTCTCTTCCTCTGATGGTGAAACATTCTCCGGCAGCACTACGACGACCCGGAAGCGAGCGTTGCCTAAGTAGCTAAACATCAAACCCGTGCCTACCCGCACGCCACGCGATCTCGCGAATGCTGGTGCCCCGGAGCATTGAACGAAGGGGGCTGTGCGAGCCAGAGTGCCCCGGAGCTGTTGCGATCTACCCGGATGCTGGTGCCTCTCCTCCTTGGCCCATTAGTCAGCGTTATTCTTTCGACGCCCCACAACCCGTATTCTTCCTCGAAGTTGGAAGGCAGAGGCTGCAGAAGTCAAGATCTACTTAATGAGTTAGGTCTTTTGTAAATCGGATGTGAGACCGAAGGGGGCTTACCAGTATTTCTGTGAACGAGACGTCTTCTACCCACCAGAAAAAATCCCTAGGGCCACTCCCTGTGACTGAGAAGAATGGTCTTGGTGTGTTACCGGCCGCCATCTCTTCTTCTGTCGAACGAGATGTTGTAATTTCGACCCTAGCATGGCGTAATTTATAGTGAGAAATCCTTTCTCGTTTTTTGTGAGGCCTCCTTATACAACGCCAAATATGACGTTGCTAACAAACGTTACATTAAACGTTGCAGCAACGTTTAATTGGACGTTGTTACAACGTTTAATTGGACGTTGTGTTATCTGAACTCCCATGACAACGTTTAATTGGACGTTGCTAATTACGCCATCTATAAATACACCAACATTTTGCGTTATTGGCATACACGAAACACACGTAATGGCATCAAGCCCAAATTCCTTTGTCAAATATGCCAAGTTCAATGATGGCACGTATTTCGTTGTTGAAGTGGAGAGACACCATCGTCCGCCTAAGGAGGATGCTTGCAACTGCAAGCATATGAACTATACACATTATTTTCGATGCAATCTACTTTCTGTGCAGGTTTATCGTATCCTGGAGATGTCAACACAGTTGCAGTTCGGGTGTCAAGAGTGTGCCGACGATCCTGCATCGTACTATACACGGATGATTGAGCAGATAACGGATATCCTGGTCGTTTTGTACGACGACATGTCTCCGTCGCGCTGTCGCAGAGTAGCAGAGTATGCAGTTGATACAGTAGTGCGCCCTGCCCAAGATCTGATGATGACATATGCGTTCCAACAGGTGCAGATTAGTATATACCCAAACATTCCTGAAGAGTCGGTCGGTAGTTGTTCCGTTTAATACAACAACCCTTGTTGAAATGTAACATTAAAACCCGTTTTTAAATTTAGATATGGGGCCAACTGATGTTTGTTTTGGTCGACCGATTGTTTTTATATTGTTTCTACGTCTTCATAACAACAAACATTAAACTTTCAACTCTGAACTTCATAGAAAAGAAAACAAACAAATACGACCACAATAATTCCAACTTTCATGACTCCTAAACATGGTGTAGAGGGCGACCTTCCTGAATCCGCAAAGCTCTAAATCTATCAAATTGGTCTTGGAAGGGAGTATCCCATCCGTTGACGCTCGGGTGATGGTGTGCCGTCCATTCATGCGTTGGAGGAGGTAAAGGGGCGTTGGGATGTAACCATATCTGCACAAAGGGCAAAAAGTATACTATAATGTTAAGTGGGGTAATTAATGATAGTTAATTTATGGTTGGAGTGAGATCACACTCACCGCTGCGAAATGATCTTGGTTGCCGATGCATGCCATCCCCAGTATGGCCTCTTGAGGTGCGCCATTTGGTTGTTCGGTGTACATAGGGAGGCATGTGAAGGGCATGTGCCAAGATAAGACGACAAGGGGTACCTGGTAGACGGTTGCGAACACAAGAACCATGATAGGCAACTCGATCCAGTATCTCCGGTCACCTCCCACTCTGCCGGAGTAACTCTGTAGTTCGACAAACTCCCGGACCGAATACCCTCCCATGTAACAACCAGCGTAAAGGTGATCGTTATGCTCCAGATGGTTACACAATAACCCTTTCATATCTGCGAATCGTGCCTCCCCTGGCCGTAACATCAGCTGCGCCAAAGCTCGATATCCGCAGTGACCATCTCCCACGGTGTTGACGGCCGCCGAAATGTGCCTGAACATGAAAGGGTCCACATTGTTGTCTCCCCAGCTAAATCCCCAATAATGTGCGTCGGACGGATGTCCGGAATGTCGGTCCCTACCGTGGCGACCTGCTCTGGCTTCCTCCCTTTCAAAATTCGCCCGATTTTGCTCAGATCGCAAGGGATTCGTTCTGCACGGGTTCCTCCTCCCTCTAGGTCTGCCCTTTGCCCGTATGCTACCCCGCTCCGGTGGGTGCAAATCAGGGTCACAAGCTTCATTAGATGCAGTGTACGAAGCCGACCTGGCATAGGGTAAGATCGCATTGTCCGCTTCATCCCACGTCAGATCCATCCAAAATGGGTGGATGTCGTCAGGTGTTATTTGAATTCCTTCATCAACAAAACGCTGAACGTCGTGCACACAAGGTATGCCATGGCATATTCTCCAATGACGGTCGACGCACTCTGGAGCTACTGTTTTGGAGACGACTTTCCTCCAATGACCGTAGAGAAGTTCGAAACACTTCTTTGAAACCACGTGCTTAATCTGATCGAATAAGGGGACTTCGTGTGCGTTAGTTGGCCACTTGAAACAATCAATCTCCAACGCAGTCTGGATCTCGTGCACCTGACATTCGTTCACCCGATGAATTGCATCCACCACGACACAAAAATCACCAGTGGACGAGTGTAATGCTTCCTTCAACACTTTATGTTGGCCTTCAACCCTACACAATGCATCATGTGCTTGAGGTGAACGACTGTCAAAATGTAGTAAAAGAGTGACAAGGGTAACGACAAAAACGATATGCGTACCTATTGGTTGTCCTCGTTCCAAAGTGTAGGACGTGGTCGGTGTAACATCTGACAAGGCTCGTCCGGTGGATGAGCCACACTGTTTCCAGATACCCCATGACCCCGGGAAAGGGCTGCCAATGGGCGTGAAGAAATCTACGCCGCCTCTCGAACGACTCCTCCGTCGAAGACGAGAATAAACCCCACACCTGATTCTTGAATAGAGTTGATAATTCCAGATTTTTTGTAATCTTCAAAGCGGTGTCTTCACAGTTGCGAGTTACATGTAACCAGCACAGTAGATGTTGCACCTCGGGGAAGACGGCCCTAAGTGCAGCCATAAGGCCCAGCTCTCGATCTGTCATAATCGAATCGGGCACCTTACCCTGAAAAATAACACGTAGGTTGTTGAGCACCCAAGTGTACGTGTCCGTGTCCTCGTGGGCCATAAAGGCATATGCGATGCAAAAGTTGTTTCCCGTTGGCGTTAAGCCGACTATCTCGCACAGCGCGACGTTGTACCTGTGGACGCGGTGCCGCAACGTACGCACATTAGCATATCACTATTTATGGAAGAAATGTAGGAAGACGTAGTATATAGTACTTACGCGTTTGTCTTGTACGTACTATCCATGACGACGACGTAAGGGTATTTGTTCAAGAGACGAATCCCATCCGGGTGTGCGAGAAAAAGGTCATTCAATACATTGTCATCGTCTGGGCTCCTCCTGAAATCGTAGTAGTAGCCCCTTTCTCGGAGATGATGGAGGTCACCGTCTTCGCAGACGGTGTCAGATCTCATGGCTATTGCGGAGCAGGAGACTTTGACCGTCAGAGATACGGCGGTTCAGCCTGATACAGCCCCGCCACCGTTCAGGCCGGAGGACGGTACTGACGATGACCGTACGTTCTTCCACATGCATACATCTGTGGAGCCGGCGTCAGATCCTATGGCTGGTGCCAGTACTTCCGGACACGCTCATGGAGACGCTGCTTGGGATGCGGTCATCGCAGCAGCATCTGACTGCCTCACACCTGCTGTGGGGGCGGATGTCACACAGGAGGAGCCTGCGGATATACCAGAGGATCTTCAGTTCGAGCAGGAGGATCTCGATGACGAGAGTGACGAGGAGCATGAGGCTCAGGAGCAGGAGGAGGGGGGCGACGAGGAGGAGGAGGAGGAGGCTCAGGACCAGGAGGAGGGGGGCGACGAGGAGGAGGAGGGGGGCGACCAGGAGGAGGAGGGGGGCGACCAACAGGAGGAGGGGGGCGACCAGGAGGAGGAGGCTCAGGAGCAGGAGGAGGGGGGCGACTTGCCTCCAGGAGATCTGTTGGTCTCGTTTAGAAACCATAGGGCTCAGCTGCTATGGACGGACCCGACCTATCGGCATAAATTGCTGAAGGTTCATCATCGGGCTTCACACCTCCGTCCGTTCAAGTACTACATGTACGAGGGTCCAGGGACATGGGTGCAGGCGGCAGCTCAGTCTGGTTTACTGGGGCTGCTTGATTTGAACTGGGACGGAGTGAATGCCCAGTTGTTGACTGTGTTCATAGAGCACTGGCAGCCGGAGACGAACTCTTTCCACTTTCCATGGGGCGAGATGACCATCACCCTCCACGACGTCGCCTGTCTGATGGTGCTGCCGATTGAGGGACTGCCTTGCGAGCCTCTCCCTGACTATCTTCCACTACAGCTGGAGCCTCTACTGCAGGATTTATTTGGTTGGACCCCGGCTGTGCTGAAGAAGCATAGGAATGCTTGCGGTTTTGCCATCCCGGAGTTGACGGAGTGGTGGGAGGAGAGGCACGACCACCGTCGGGAGCAGTGGCCCGACCTTACCCCAGATGGCGTAGTGCCAGGGAGCATACAGTGGCAGCACGACCTCTCCGTTTCTTTCTTGGCTACGCTGCTGGGTGCGACACTCTTCATCGACAAGTCCCAGAGCCGCGTACACTTCTCGTTGTTCGGGCTAGTTTGGGATTTGCCGCACGCCGGGAGACTAGCTTGGGGAGCAGGAGTGCTTGCCTACCTTTACCGGGGATTAGGGGAGGCCACGAGAGGCGATGCCAGAGGCCTACGTGGGTGTGCTGCACTGTTGCAGGTAACACATTTCTTTAATACTGTAAATACGTTCCTCTGCTTGCGATTTACATTTAATAAGTGCTCTAATGGTTTATAATTTTCAGGCATGGATCTGGTCGTGCTTCCCTTGTTTTGCGGGCCGTCTTCGCTCGGACAGGGATGCATTTGATCATGATCCCCGGTACATGGCACGGTTCGACCCGTCGACGGCCGATCTCAGGGGGAACGACAAGGCGAGGCGCAAGAATGAGAAGAAGCTTCGAGCACAGCTTGAGCGCATGACCATCGATAAGGTAACCTGTTTATAACCTTCTTTGGTTTTAACTACATATGTCGAGTAAGATTGTTTCCCTTATATCATTTTGTGAACATAGGTCGAGTGGATGCCTTTCGGCAGAGACTTGGATTTCGCTGGTCAGTTTCGCTCCTCCACCTATCGAGGCACCCTCAGATTCTGTGGCATCTTTGAGCCGTACATGCCAGACAGGGTGCTCCGACAGTTTGGCCGCGTGCAGGAGCAGCCATTGGCCGTCATCCCTCCGTCCTTCATGCAGCGCCCATTTCGCCTACAAAGGCGTTACATCTTGACGTTCGACATGCAGCACCACCGTTGGGCAGCTCAGGACGATGAGAGATTCTACCCTGTCACTGGTCACAGGAGGACGATCGACAGCTGTCAGGGAGGCGTCACAGCTGACTACCTCGCTTGGTTCCAGTCACAGAGTCGAGGTCATGTGTTGCCCACGACAGTGGTACTACCTGGTGCTCCTCCGGCTGCGCCTACCCACCCAGACGACGACATCGGAGCAGATGGGGATGGGGATGAGGTTGATGCTGAGACTGCTGCTCGCCAGGCCCGGGTCGACGAGATGACCCATGCCATTCAGGCATTGGTCGGGCATCCCCAGCTAGACCAGATGTACGAGCATTTCATGGGCTACATTCGATCTCTGCAGTAGATACATTATCGTCCCTTTCTTTATGACATACATTTCGTATTTTGTCGGTATGCTATATTTGTGTATTTAGTATTGTTTGCGTTATTATTTTCGATGGTTTCTACCCGATCACAACAACAAACAATCACATGCAAATGCTTCACTTCATAGATAACGATCGGATTTCACATCGAGGCATTACTAAAACTAACAAATTACATACATCGAGGCATTACTGAAACTAACAAATTCCATACTTCGACGCATTACCACAACTAACAAATACAACATCGATAACAACGTAATTTCTTCTTCATATCGACCATACTATTCTTAGTTCGTCTTCGGAACTATTTTAATCTTTAACTCATTGAATGGAAAGGTGGTGACCTCTTTATTTGCTCCCCTCATTATTATTCCTGTCGTTTGAGCCACCTCAACGTGGTCACATCTGTTTACATCGGCGAAGAATGACCGGATATGTTGAAGTAGAAGATCACCAACCTTCCACTCGTAGGCTCCACGAATGCCCGGATGAAAATCATTGCACTCTAGACACCCGACCCGCAAGGGTGCAGAAATGTGATTCTCTTTTTCACAAACGACCTGAAACAGTGCGCATGGATGCATGCCTCTGTATTCTGGACTGCTGCAAGCACATTTGGACTCCTCCGGGGGCATTGGGTACCGAACCCTTTCGATTGCATAATCAATTCTGCTCGTGGAGCCGACTACTCCAGATGTAACCGGCTCCATGGAAGGATTGAAAATGTGGAAGGAATGAGAATGTGGAATTGTTGTGTTGAGTTATTCAAGTCCTCATTCCCTTTTATAGTAGTGGTTGGTTACCTGGAAGTAGTCACAACGTCAAATCTGACGTTGTGACAACGCCGAATCCGACGTTGTTGCACCCTGATGGAGGTAGCAGCAACGTTACATTAAACGTTGTAGCAACGTCCATATACACGTTGCTAAGCCCGAAGGAGCCCGTTGGCATCCTGGGTACAACGTCCGATCTGACGTTGTAACAACGTCTGATCCAACGTTGTTACAACGTCGGATCCCCTACCCCTTGGGCAATTTCCCCAACAGATGAAACGTCGAATTGGACGTTTTTGCAACGTCTAATCCAACGTTGCTGTAACATCCAATTCGACGTGTCATTTGCGGTGTATATAGGGAACGCGTTTTACAAATTTAAAGTGTTCATAATTTCATACAATTTTTTTCTCAAATCGATTATGAGCCCTTTTGGTTAATTGGATTAATGAAATTGAACATATGTGCTCAAGTTATAAATTGGGCTCATTACTAAGATTAGGCCCATTTCACAAGGTCCAAAAAGAGAGCCTACTAAATTCAGAAGTTACAAAGGAATTACAGTTAACTATTTCGATGGCAGTTAAAAAAAAATGCAAAGGGGAGAGTGGTGGAGCAGTTTCTCTATTCTGGAAGAACGTGGGACAGTTTATACAAAAGTAACTTCCCTAAATTCTTCCTATAAAAGCTACTGATGCAACTTGTAGCGGGGCTGGCTTCTTCTCCTCCTTACCCTATTCAACTGCAAAACAAAACAAAAAAAGCAGTTTCTTCTTCCTCCCCAAGGAAGGGGCTTTTTTCCAACTGGTTCCTCTTCCTCCTGAGGCGGTTACCTGCAAATAAACACAAATCATCAATACATACTGCAGATACAATCAGGTAGCAATCCTAATCAATGTTGGTTCGATTCTTGAAACCAAGCCCTCGAGAACCTTGCGATGCAAGCTTCTTCGGGTGGTTTGATTTCAGAATCATTGAATCTCTTAGTTGGGTTGGGTTGCTGTCAAAATTGCGCCGACATGGATGCATATTCAGTTTTGATTCCAGAACCCCGCCCTTGAAAACCTCGAGAGCTTTTCTCGTGGCCTGGGTTCTGGAATCACGAAATCACCCTAAATCAAGGGGAATTGCTGCCAAAATTTCAGCAGGGCATATTCAGATTCGTTCTGCCCTTTACCAGTGACTCAAGCCATGTCAAAAACAGTGGCTCGAGACAAATGGCAGCCCGGAATTCACAAGCAAATTGCCGAATTCCACAGACCATCAATCCAAAACAAAGTGAATTAAACAAAGTTTGTTGGCTATGTGCAGTCACCAACAAACACAATACCAAACTGAAATCAACTTAGCATAAAGAAAAAGCTTAATTGGGTTTCATAAAAAAGAAAAATCATGTAATTGGGAGAGAACAAAATCACTGTGGAATCCTCAATCAGTAGGCTCAATAAATCAGTCTCAGATTGAAGTGAGTAAACAGGTTTCAAAAGAAAAAAATGATGAACCGAACCCAATTTGAGAGGTGGAGGTTGTGACCGTTCCTGAGGTTGCAATGGCTTTATTTGACCCACAGTTGGCTTGAGTAAGAACGCCTCTTCATTCTGTGACAGCCTTGGCTAGCGGCAATCGAAGATTTCCGCCGCCCTCTCGATCGATTGCTCAGAACAAAGGAAAATCCACATTAGAAATTCCTAAACACAAACCCTAGATGATTTTTCAAAACCCAAATCCCTCAAATTGGGTCAAATTGAAGAAAAATTGAAGGGCAAAAATGATTAATTACGAAACCGACCCACTAAAATATGTGAATTATAATTGGCATAAATTAAGAATTCGAGTTTGATTAAAATATATAAAATTAAACTCGTCAAATATTCTTTGTCAATTAATTCTAGTGGGTCAATTTCAAACCGGCTTCATAAAAAACGGAGTCAAAACCTCAAATCAAGTTTCACCAAATATAAACTTGGTTTGTATTATAGAACTACGCAAGATTTGATCCCGTCCAAATGGGTACGTAGGTAGCTCGACATAAAGCAAAAAGCTCGTCGGGTTCAATCGTCAAATAAAAATTAAATCAGTTCATTCAGAACTACGTATAGACTTGATACTCTTTTACGAGTTAGGTAGAAAATTCGGTATAAAATTTTAAATATGCCGAATTCAGTCACCGTTTACAAATTAAATCAAATTTGTTCTAAAAAAGGAACTACGAGTGATTTGATTCTCGTCTAAGAGATACTTAGGAAACTCGATACAAAGCTATAGCTCATCGAGTTCAATCACACGGTCCTCAAACGATCAAAATTGGTTCTTAAAAGAACTACGGGTGATTTGATCCCGTCCAAACGGGTACGTAGGTAGCTCGACATAAAGCTTAAGCTCGTCGGGTACAATCGCCACTCCAAAAAAAATCAAATCAGTTTGTCGTTTAAAAGAACTATGTAAAGACTTGACGCCGTAAAAACGGTTACGTAGGTAACCCGATATTAAATCTCAAAATATATCGGGTACAGTCGCTAATCCCTAAATTCACTTTTAAAATGAAAATGGGGTTAAAAATTAAATCTAAATTAAATACACATGATTTTCCGTGTAAGTGATAGCCGTTAAGTCGAGAAACCCTTCCGAGAAGGTGTGCTCAATTTATTCGGGTGATACATGAGAAAATCTCATGCATATGATAGTGTGATTTATGTTAGGGCTACCCTTCCGAGAAGGTGGGTCCTAATATGATCCAATGATGCATGAAAACCTTAAAGGTGATAAAACACACAAACCCAACCACTCGGAACTACGTGAGGCTTGATTCTCTTCCAAGAGATACGTAGGCAACCCGCTAAATTTCGGGTGCAGCCCAAATCACCAAAACCACCAAAATCTTGGTATCGATATGACTTCGAATCAAGAGGATAACCAAAAGGGGTCGAACTCAAATATTAAAAATTAAATAAAATGTGTTGTATAATTATATCGCGCATTTTTGTTCAACACTCCTAAATTGAATGTCATAAATGACATAAATCTTTAAAATCTAGATTAAGAGCCCTACTATTTAGAATATTCTCTTGAACATCGCTTGTTAAATTTGGTATATGAAACATTTTTTCAACTTAACACCCAGATTTTGAATAAGGAACTTTGTAATTTGACAATTAAACAATAAATGATTTGTATCTTCTATATCAGAATTACAAAGAGAACAAGTACTAGGAACTCTAGTTATATATCTATTTAACCGGACAGTCGTGGGCAAGATATCCAAAAAAAAATTCCAAATGAAAATTTTAATATTCGGGGGATATTAAGTTTCAAAATCCAATTTGCTGGAATTTTCTTCATATTCCTAGTTTTATAAAAGAGGATGTGGATTTAACAGAAATTTTTCCATTATTACTGTAAATCCAAATTAACTTGTCTGGGATATCAGTTACAGGAATATGGATATTAGTAATTGCTTGAACAATATGAGAAGGAAAGATAGCATTTAACTTATCTGTATCCCAAGATTTAGTATTTGTAAATAAGTCGCAAACTTTTAAATTAGGATTACGATCATTCCGAAACCTATGTAGATATTGCGCATCTACCCAAATGTCAGACCACTACATTTATGGTTTTCCCATTACCAAATAACCAGAGCAATCTTTATGAGAAAAGATCCCTAATATTAAGAAGCCTACCAAACTGCCAAGAAGTTTTGAATCTACCTCTTTCCATAAGAGATTCTGTTGAAAGATATTTATCCGTGATTACCTTTGACCAAATATTATCAGGATCAACCATGATTCTCCATAGAAGTTTCATTTGCATGCCAATATTAATTTGATCAGCCGATTTAAATCCTAACCCACCATCTTTTTTAGGAGTGCACAGATGTTCCCAGCTAATTAGAAGATGATAGTTATTAGATTGAATTTTATTTCAAAAGAATTTTTTGTTGATCTGATCAATTTTTTCTAGGACTCCTTTTGGAAGAAGAAAAGATTGCATTAAATAATTTGTTTTAGAATTTAAATTTTCCTGAATTAGTACCGATCTACCAGCTTGAGAGAGAGCGTTAGATTTTCACTTGGACAACTACTTTTTAAGGCTATTGATCGCCTCATCAAACAAGGCATTACAAACCCTACCACTAATAAGTGGAATACCTAGGTATTTTTCCATTGACTTTGTAACTGGAATATTTAGCTTTTGAGCAAGGGACTGGGCTTTACCGATAAAAATATTTTTAGAAACTTGTAAATAAGTTTTGTTACAATTTATAATCCTGACATATTGGAGAAAGTATTCAGAAGATTTCTAATCGTATGAAGACTTAAGTCATCAGCTCGTCCAAAAATTAAAGTGTCATCTACAAAGGAAATGAATGGAATAGGATCACTATTATTTGTAAGTTTGATTCCAACCAAAGGGTCACATTCCAATGATTCATGTTGCAACATTTTCCCTAATAGTTCCATAACCAATACAAAAATATATGGTGCATGTTGAATAAAAATGAGCGAATAATCGTACAACACATTTTATTTCATTTTTAATATTTGAGTTCGACCCCTTTTGGTTATCCTCTTGATTCGAAGTCGTATCGATACCAAGATTTGTGTGGTTTTGGTGATTTGGGTTGCACCCTATTTTTAGCGGGTTGCCTACGTATCTTTTGGAAGAGATTCAAGCCTTACGTAGTTTAGAGTGTTTTTGGATTTTGTGTTTGGTTTATTTTGGTTTGGATTTTGTTTCGTTTTCTTATATGCATCATAGGATAAAGTTCAAACCCACCTTCTGCGAAGGGTAGCTCGAACAACACTTCACCCGAGTAACCTGAGCCCACCTTCTCGAAAGGGTAACTCAAGCACCCGCCTATCATTTGCATAGAAAACGATTTGATTTTGACGTGGAGTTTGATTTGTTTTGACTTGAGATTTGACTTAAATGTCTATTTGGGGGCTGTGATTGAACTCGTTTGTGAGTTTCCTACGTACCCATTTGGAAGGGATCAAATCATACCTAGTTCTTGAAAATGACAAATTTGAATTTGGTTTTTGAGTTTTTGAAGTTTTGGTCGTGACCGAACTCGACGAGTGTAAGCTTTATATCGAGTCGGAGGGGATACTTTGGATTTGATAGAAATTTGATATTAGGGACGACATAGAGTCGACAAATAAATTTGAGGATATTTGGTTGAAAGTTTGAATGTGACTGGACTCGATGAGAATTTGATTTACACCGGGTTTCCTAGGTATCCACTTGTTTTGTGGAACCAAGTCACCGTAGTTCGGGACAAAAATAAATTTTGTATTTGGGTTTGATTATAAGATCATTTGAGAGCGGCGATTGAACTCAACGAGCTTGTAGCTTTATGTCGAGTGTCCTACGTATCTCTTGGATGAGAATCAAATCACTCTTAGTTCCAAACGAGAGCAATTTAATTTGTTTTGTTTTGGCCACATATTCATTTAAAGGGAATTTAGAGGTCGATGAATGTACCCGATATATTTTTAGAATTTAATATCGGGTTACCTACGTAGCCGGTATGAGGCGTCAAGTCTCTACGTACTTCTACCAAAGGACAAATTTGATTTAATTTGTAACCGGTGACTGAATTCGGCGTATTTGAAATTTTATACCAAATTTCCTACGTAACTCGTAAAAGAGAATCAAGTCTATACGTAGTTCTGAAGAGAACCGATTTTAATTTAAGAAAATTCGGTTTATGCTTTTTACTCCGTTTTTGTTTAGGAGCCGACTTGAGATTGACCCACTCGAATTGATTGGCAAAGAATTTTTGACGAGTTTCATTTTATATATTTTTTATCAAACTCAAATTCTTAATTTATGCCGATTATAATTCTTATATTTTAGTGGGTCAATTTCGTGATTAAACTTATTTCCTCCAAAACTTATGTCGAATGTTGTATATGTATAACATTTGATAGCTTCTTTCTTTTTTGTTTCTCTAAAACCCAAGAGCCTATCAAAGGCTTGAAATTGGGCCCATGTTGCAACCAAACTCCAGAAGAAGGTCCATTACAATTTGTTAACAGCAACGGAGCCCTAATTGCATCTCGTCATTCAGCTCATCACCACCGTATCACAGAGACTGCACGGATTCGACTGAAGCTTCGCGATTTCTGGCTTAGACAATTAGAAGAGAGGGCAGCAGACACATCAACGCCTTCAGGGTTGTCGCTGCAAGGAGTTACAGGAAGAGGGTGCGACTCCAGCTAATTGGGTATGCTCAATCTTTCCCTAAAATCTCCAATTCGGTATTTGGCTCATCGTTTGGGTGATTTGTGCCCCGAATCTCAAATTTCCTCTCGCGTCCACTTCCAATTATGTGCTCAATTTCTTTGCTAAATTTCTTTTGCAATTTACAATTTTCAGACTTGCGATTTGAGTCTTGTAGGTCTTTCGGTTTGGGTAAGCAGAGATTCCGAGCTTGGACAATTTGAAGAGACGCCAGAGGAGCTCGGTTGCAACTTTGGGAAGGGTTACAACCTCAACCTCTCTAATTAGGTATACTCGACATCTTTTTTCCTCATGGCAATTTGATACCCTTTGCTTTCTTAGTAGTATTGATTTGCGGAACCTACTGATTTGAATTTTAATTTTTGCTCGACATAAGCCACTTTAGATTCGTTCTAACTTCTGGATTTTCAAATTGACAAACCCATCAATTTGGCAACGTGAGTATTTGTTATTGTTTGCAAGGGACCGCAGACATCAAGCAAATTTTTTGTTCAAATTTAGTGCCTCTCATGCACTGTTTTCGCTTTATTTTGATTGATGGTATGTGGAATTCGGCAATCCATTGCTTGTGAATTCCGAGCCGATTTTTGTATCAATCATCTGTTTGGTCCTGACTTGAGCCACTGGTAAAGGGCAAGTGAATTTGCTTGGTAAAAATTTGGCAGCACTCCGACCCAATATCCTCGATAGTCAACACTTTCGACCATATAGGCTAGAGTGAATAACGTATCGAGGCATATGAGTGATCACCAATACCTTCGACCATATAGGCTAGGGTAAATAGTGATCACTCCTTTGTGGGTTTAGGAAAGTAGCTGCATCCTCCATCTTCTTCAAGTCTTTTTACCTACAAAGATGAAACAACAAGGAGAAATATGTCTTCTACCTTTTGCAGTAAACGATTCTCTGTCTTTTTTTTAACTGCTTGTCTTTTCTCTCTTCTGTGTATATTTTTAGGTGGACCTAGGAAGAGAAGGAAAGCTGTATTTGCTGCTTCTGTTTTGCAAATGGAAGTGTCAGGAGAAGGAAGAAGCCGGGAGGGGAAGACAACTGCTTTCTTTGGTTTTGCAGTTGAATCTCTTGAAGGGGAGAAAAAAGCCAGCCGACGGGGATTAGCCGGAAGAAGCCCTACATATAGGGAGCAGTTAGTAGCAGTTACTAGGCTTTAGATAACTACCCACTACCTCATTTTCCCCATTTATTATTTTCCTTGAGAGTAAAGAAGAGGTTTCCACGTACAGGAGTTGAGGAGCAGTTTAAAACTCTTGTGTAACTGCCATGTACACTTCTCCTGCATCCTTCATGTTCTTTTCTCTCTTTTTTTTTAATAAAATGGGCTTGCATAAGATGGGTTTACAATGGGTTTCATTTTTTGGCCCAATTTTGGACTTGTATTTAATTTGAAGGCAATTTATCACATTGTTTGACATTTGATGAATGTGACAATTTGTAATCATGAATCGCAAAAACAAATTCGTCAATTTTTATCCTCCAACAGTTGCCCCTCGAACTTTGTGCGTGTGAAATATTGAACGCGTTCAAAGTTAGACATATGTGTTATTTATGCACAATTTATGCTTCAAGCGGACTTTGCTTAAGAAACCTTTGGGTTGTTTTGTAGTCCGAAGAAAGATTGGAACTTGTTTTATTGTTCCCTTGAGAATTGATCATAACAACAAGCAATCCTACTTGGAATTTTCTTATGACCAATGGGATGTAATCTGGTATGGGTATCTGAGAGTCGAAAAGATCTTCCTTCTCACAATTTGATTTCTGCCTTTGTGGCTTTTCAACTAGTTTGGCTTTTGAGCTTTCAAACTGACCGGATTCTTGGCTTTGAGTCAATTTTGTTTTGACTTTTTGCGATTTGTTTTTTTTTTTTTTTGGCTTTTGAATACTTTGGTTTTTGGCTTTTGGTCGGAGATTTTTGACTTTAAGCTAAATTTGGATTTGACGGTTTTCTTGTGAGGGACAAGAATTTGGCTTTGACGACTTGGTGTCGTAGGTTTGAGCTTTTGTCTTTTGACCGATTTAACTTTGATTTTCGGTCTTAGACTAAATTTGGTTTTGACAACTTGGTGTTGTATATTTGGATCTTGGTAACCTTTGTGGTTGAAGGTTTGTGAGGAAAACATCAAAGAAGATGATTTTTAAATCTATAGCCATACCATTTAAAGCCATAGCATTTGGTGGCCTTTTTTTCTTAGTTTGAGTTTTGAATTTTGGGGCTTTTAATGACCGTACATATACAAATAATGTAGGCCAATTTTTGTTTTGGAGGGTTTTGAAAGGCTTGGGCCTTTTTCGCTTTGAAAGAGAAGAAAACATTGACCATTTGATTAGTCAAGTTTTGAGGCAATTTTCGGTTTATGGTTCCTTGGAAGGAAATTTGATTTATGAGACTTGAATTGACTATCACATTTGGACGTGATACTCAAAGTCGAAAATTTTTAGGCAGAGGTCTTTTGTTCATCTTTCTTTGTGAGAACGTCTTTACAAAACGTTTGCTTCTTTTTTTTTCCCTCTCATTTCTCTTGCCTCATTTTCAATACAGGTAAAAAATTGCAAGTCTTCAGACTATATTTGATTTTTCTTCTTATAGTCGAGACAATGCTCATATTACTACAAAAGGGAGAGGATTTGATTTTCGGACTAATTTCAAGTCCTTTTTTTTATATGCATCACTCGAATTACTTGAGCACACCTTCTAGGAAGGGTTTCTCAAATAGTTCGACTATCATTTGCAAACCGAGTTTTTTCTTTCTTTTTTTTCTTTTACCGCATCATTCACATCACTCGGGCCCACCTTCTAGGAAGGGTTTCCCGAATAACCTGACTATCATATGCGAACCCGAAATTTCTTTTTTTTTTCTTTTTTTTTTGTGCGACTGAATTTGACACGTATATTTTTTATGTCAAATTTCCTACGTACCCCTTGATGGGGATCAAGTCTTCACGTAGTTCTAGGCAGAGTTATTCGTTTTTCCGCCTTGGAAACTACTTGATCATTTTGACACCCTTACTTGGCTTTAGGTGTCCATGATTTGGTTGACCTTATGGACGAGAACTTTAGTCCCTTTCATTTGGACCCTCTTGCTTTCAGACTCGTCAACTTTTTCGAGCCTTTAAAATATTGGAGCTTTGGATTCTCCACTTGTCGATGCTATATTAAGCCTTTGAAACACTGAAGGTTTGGATCCTTCATTTTCCAAAGTCATTTGAAGCCTTTGAAATACTGAAGATTTGGGTGCTTCATTTGTTGAGGCTAGCTCGAGTCTTTCAAATACGAAAGATTTCAGTGTGATCAAGTCTTTTAAACACCGAAGAGTTAGGGGTTCCACTCGAAGCCATCTCGAGCCTTTCAAATGCGGACACTCTAGGCTCTATCACACTTGCAGTTAGAACACCCTATTCGTGTGAGATTTGAAAATTTTTGACACAAGTCTCCACGACAAGTTTTTGTGGCGCTTTACCTTTAAAAGTGAGTTTTACCTTTTGCACTCGAACTTTATGCTTCTTTTGCATTTTTGAAGCTTCACCGAAACTTGATTTCTTTCCCTTTGATTTCCCTCTTGATTTTGAGGAGAGAATTTGTTTCTTGGAGTGAAGAGTAATCTTTTTAACTCCTGCTTCATTTTCGTCCATGTCATTGGTCCATGAGATCATACAACATTGAGCGATGTCTTTTTCATTCAAGGACTCTTCTTTTGAAGTGTCATCTTTCACCAATGCTTTAAGAGGCAATGAAACCTTGGAGCTGCCCCCAGCTTCAATAGCCATAGCAGATGTTTTTTCTGTTTGAGAAGACACTTGGAGTGAGGGAATGGACTCTACAACGTCTACCACTGAAATGGTATTTGTTGAAGCTACTTGAGTTGAGGATGTTTCCCCCTCGATTTCAATTTCTTCTTTGTTAATCATCTCCTTTATGATGTCTTTGAAGACGTAGCAATCCTTGATTGGGTGACTAACGAGTTGATGATACGAGCACTATTTTGGATCACTCATTTTGCCAACCTCTTTTGGCCTTTTTGGCTCCGAGAGGGTTAGAAGTCTAGCACTCATCAACTCATCGAATATCCCTTGTACATCGTCATCGTCAAAGGGATATTTCTTTCGTCTTCTTTCATGAAGGGCGAGTCTATTGGCTGGCTCCTTGGCTTTCTCTTTCCTTTGAGCTTTAGAACCATTTCCGTTACTGGACTCTCGATCATGTTTGGTGAAAGTTTCCATAGACTCTTCTTCGTTTTGTAGCTCATTGCCATTATTTTTGTCAGTCTCGTTATCTTGAGGCCAGTTGGATCCTCGTGCTAGTTGTTTTTCAACATTGCACGCTTTAGACACCAACTTGTTTAATGAGCGAGGTTCGGCACTTCCAACATGTACTGCTAATTCCAGTATTAAGTTGTTGGTGCACATTTGAACGCAAGATTGTTCACTTAATCTTTCATGGCATTGAAGTCTTAAGCTTCTCCACCTGGCGATGAAGTCATTAGCGAGCTCGTTAGACCTTTGATAAGTGTTTGCAAGGTCCAGAATGAAAATTCTTGCTTTTGAGCTCACAAACTGAGCTAGGAACTCTGTTTGTAGGTCATCTCGTGTTTGAATTGACCTTGGTTGAAGTTGGGTGTACAAAGTGAAAGCCGATCCCTTCAAAGATTGAACGAATTGCCTAATTAATAAGGCATCGTTTAAGGCAGTTTGACCACAAGCAGAATAAAAATGAGCTAAGTGCTCGTGGGGTGAACCGTGAAGGCCATCGAACTTCTCAAAGCTCGGTCTTTGGTAGCCTGAGGGAAATGACATCGAATCATAGTGTGCTAGATATGACTTTCTATACCCGAACACTGTCGGATTTTGTGATGCATAGGCTTCTTTTATCCCTTTAGCGATCATCTCTTTGATTTCTTGTGGAGAGATCGATGTGCTACCGCTTGAACCTTCACCATTCGGCCTTGATTGCTCTTGTCTATTTGCTTGAGCTTGAGTATTGATTTGAGCGAGAAGTGATGCGATTTGAGCATCTTTCTCATCAAGCTTTCTTTGCAACTCTTGAAGCTTCTCTTCGACACTTTGTGTGCTAGTAGTCAATATCGGCATCACATCTTGTCCCTCTTATGAGATATTTGCTTGAGAGTTAACCATTGAAGCATTTGAATTTGTTAGCTCCAATTGGTCTTTTTCTCTTGCATCCTCTTTGGAGACATGACATGTTTGTTGAACCTTCTTACCCTTCTTAGATCTTGAAGGGTTATCCTTGGTGGCCCTGATTTCCATCTCTTCCGAATATGAGGTCATATTAACTTGCGCAACCTCTTTCGGATAGATAGGAATAGACCCAAATGAGAAAATCTCTTGAAGAAGCCCTTAGAGAAGTTTCTTTTGTCCCCTGCGAGCTAGGGAGATCTTTTGCAAGGGTTGTACTCGCTCTCTCTAAAGTTGATGAACGAGCTAGCACAAGAAGAGGTCTTGTCTTGCCGCGTTGAGATCCGCAATTGCGTCCCCTTCTCTTCACGGATTCGTTTGCGTTCTTGGCAATAGAGACTGATTGTGCGGAATCGGCGATTGACCCCTCATTCTTTTTGATGACATGAATGATGGACCTTTGAGCGACTTCATTAGTTGGCTTTGTGATGTTGTAACCACCCTCCTGCATTTTGAGCTTGTTGCAGATGGGTTGGTTATTGAGCTTGTTGTCGCCGAGTCGGGTGATCTTGAATTTCTTGCCTCCATAGCTGGGAAGTGCTTTAGGCTTCAATGCTTCATGCCCCCTTCCCTTGTGAGCATTGTGGGAGACTTCGACACCCATTTGGCGATGGTCTTGTCCTCCGGAGCTTGAAGAGCCCCAAAGATGTTGTTGATCGGGATTGTTATAGACATTGAATCCCGAGTGATGTTAAGGTGAGCTTTAAATGATCGTTTCTTGATCCAACGACCTCCTTTGATGATGAAGGTTGCTGGAAGCTCGTTGAAGTTAACGATCACTTGAGGTGCCATTTGTACCTTTCAAAAAGATATAATCATGTATTAGTATAAATACAACGAAGAGATGAGAAGGCAAAAAGGGTCCCACTGGGCGTGCCAAAAATATGTTGAAAAAAATGCGCGAATAATCGTACAACACATTTTATTTCATTTTTAATATTTGAGTTCGACCCCTTTTGGTTATCCTCTTGATTCGAAGTCATATCGATACCAAGATTTGTGTGGTTTTGTTGATTTGGGCTGCACCCGAATTTTAGCGGGTTGCCTACGTTACCTACGTATCTCTTGGAAGAGATTCAAGCCTTACGTAGTTCAGAGTGTTTTTGGATTTTGAGTTTGGTTTGTTTTGGTTTGCATTTGGTTTCGTTTTCTTGTATGCATCATAGGATGAAGTTCAAACCCACCTTCTGCGAAGGGTAGCTCGAACAACACTCCACCTGAGTAACCTGAGCCCACCTTCTCGAAAGGGTAACTCAAGCACCCGCCTATCATTTGCATAGAAAACGATTTGATTTTGACGTGGAGTTTGATTTGTTTTGACTTGAGATTTAACTTAAATGTAAACTTGGGGGCTGTGATTGAACTCATTTGTGAGTTTCCTGCGTACCCTTTTGGATGGGATCAAATCATGCGTAGTTCTTTAAAATGACAAATTTGAATTTGGTTTTTGAGTTTTTGAAGTTTTGGTCGTGACCGAACTCGACGAGCGAAAGCTTTATATCGAGTCGGAGGGGACATTTTGCCTACGTTACCTACGTAACTCGTAAAAGAGTATCAAGTCTATATGTAGTTCTAAAGAGAACCGATTTTAATTTAGGAAAATTCGGTTTAAGCTTTGACTCCGTTTTTGTTTAAGACCCGACTTGAGATTGACCAACTCGAATTGATTGGCAAATAATTTTTGACGAGTTTAATTTTATATATTTTTTTCAAACTGAAATTCTTAATTTATGCAGATTATAATTCTTATATTTTAGTGGGTCAATTTCATAATTAAACTTATTTCCTCCAAAACTTATGCCGAATGTTGTATATGTATAACATTTGCCAACATCTCTCTTTTTTGTTTCTCTAAAACCCAAGAGCCTATCAAAGGCTTGAAATTGGGCCCATGTTGCAACCAAACTCGAGAAGAAGGTCCATTACAATTACTCCACTCCAAACACAAATTGTACCCAATTTGTTTAGCAGCAACGGAGCCCTAATTGCATCTCATCATTCAGCTCATCACCACCGTATCGCAGAGACCGCACGGATTCGACTGAAGCTTAGCGATTTCCGGCTTAGACAATCAGAAGAGAGGGCAGCAGACACATCAACGCCTTCAGGGTTGTCGCTGCAAGGAGATACAGGAAGAGGGTGCGACTCCAGCTAATTGGGTATGCTCAATCTTTCCCTAAAATCTCCAATTCGGTATTTGGCTCATCGTTTGGGTGATTTGTGCCCCGAATCTCAAATTTCCTCTCGCGTCCACTTCCAATTATGTGCTTAATTTCTTTGATAAATTTCTTTTGCAATTTACAATTTTCAGACTTGCGATTTGAGTCTTGTAGGTCTTTCGGTTTGGGTAAGCAGAGATTCTGAGCTTGGACAATTTGAAGAGGCGCCGGAAGATCACCGTTGCAACTTTGGGAAGGGTTACAACCTCAACATCTCTAATTAGGTATGCTCGACATCTTTTTTTCTCCTGGCACATAGATACCCTTTGATTTCTCAGTAGTATTGATTTGCGGAACCTGCTGATTTGAATTTTAATTTTTGCTCGACATAAGACACTTTAGATTCGTTCTAACTTCTGGATTTTCAAATTGACAAACCCATCAATTTGGCAACGTGAGCATTTGTTATTGTTTGCAAGGGACTGCAGACAGCAACCAAATTTTTTGTTCAAATTTAGCGCCTCTCAGTCACTGTTTTCGCTTTATTTTGATTGATGCTATGTGGAATTCGGCAATCCATTGCTTGTGAATTCCGGGCTGATTTTTGTATCAATCATCTGTTTGGTCCTGACTTGAGCCACTGGTAAAGGGCAAGTGAATTTTCTTGGTGAAAATTTGGCAGCACTTCGACCCAATATCCTTGATAGTCAACACTTTCGACCATATAGGCTAGAGTGAATGACGTATCGAGGCATATGAGTGATCACCAATACCTTTGACCATATAGGCTAGGGTAAATAGTGATCACTCCTTTGTGGGTTTAGGAAAGTAGTTGCATCCTCCATCTTCTTCAAGTCTTTTTACCTGCAAAGATGAAACAACAAGGAGAAATATGTCTTCTACCTTTTGCAGTAAACGATTCTCTCTATTTTTTTTAACTGCTTGTGTTTTCTCTCTTATGTGTATATTTGCAGGTGGACCCAGGAAGAGAAGGAAAGATGTATTTGCTGCTTCTGTTTTGCAAATGGAAGTGCCATGAGGAGGAGGAAGTCAAGAGGGAAGGACAACTGCTTTCTTTGGTTTTGCAGTTGAATCTCTTGAAGGGGAGAAAAAGCCAGCCGACGGGGATTAGCCGGAAGAAGCCCTACTTATAGGTAGCAGTTAGTAGCAGTTATTAGGCTTTTGATAACTACCCACTACCTCATTTTCCCCATTTATTATTTTCCTTGAGAGTAAAGAAGAGGTTTCCACGTACAAGAGTTGAGGAGCAGTTTAAAACTCTTGTGTAACTGCCATGTACACTTCTCCTGCATCCCTCATGTTCTTTTTTTTTTTAATAGAATGGGCTTGTATAAGATGGTTTTACAATGGGTTTCATTTTTTGGCCCAATTTTGGACTTGTATTTAATTTGAAGGGAATTTATCACATTGTTTGACATTTGATGAATGTGATAATTTGTAATCATGAATCGAAAAAAAAATTCATCAATTTTTATCCTCCAACAGTGCAAGAGGATCTCCTTGTCGAATTCCCCTATAAGTATGAAGTGTATGGCCCGACAAATTATTAACTAAAACTGGAATGCTAGTTTTAGTTAGGCAGGTCATAACCCAATCAATCCATCTAGAATCAAAACCAAATTTATCTAGAATAATGCGAATAAAACTCCAGCTTATTTTGTCATGGGCTTTCTCCATATCGAGTTTTAACGCCATCCACCCATCTTTACTTTTTTTTGTTATGAAAAGAGTGGAACACCTCATGAGCTATTATTATGTTATCTTGAATATTTTTACCTTGTACAAAAGCTCCTTGAAAAGGATAAATAATACGTGGTAATATAGGCTTCAAACGGTTAGCCAAAATTTTCGAAATAACCTTATAAATAGTACTGCAGAGGCTAATCGGACGGTAATGGTTAATATTATTAGGCGTATCAATTTTAGGAATAAGTGCAATGAAAGTTGAATTTACTTCATTGAGTAGCACACCAGAAAGAAAAAAAGATTTAACAGCTTTGCAAACTAATTTACCGACAATATCCTAGTATTTATTATAGAACTCTGGTGGGAAACCATCAAGATCTGGAGATTTGTCATCTGTCATTGAAAATAGGGTATCCTTAATTTCTTCGTCTGAAACAAGTTGTGTCTGAAGGTTCGATAATGTATAACAAAGTAATATAAAGATACTCTAGAAGGGGGTTTGAATAGAGTATGCCGGATTTTCGCAGATAATCTTAAGACTTTTGAAGCACTTGCAAAACCCTTTGAGATTAGACGTAATTCTTTCTTCTGGCAAACCTGAATCACAACAGAGTTATACAATTCAAAACAAGTGTGAAAATATGGTAAAACAATAAGTAAAGGACGCAACAAATTGTTAACAAGGTTCGGCACGAACTTGGCCTACGTCCCCACCTAGGGTTCTTCCACGACCCTAGGATTCAACCAGCTTTTATTGATTCACAAGACTTAGGATCCTAATAGCTCACCAAAAAGCATCTCTCCTATATAATTGCAATCTAGTCAACTCACGTTCCCTTGGAGTCCTACACCAATCTAGAAGAGCCCTACCTCTCTCAGCTATCTAGTACAATTATCTTACACTTAGTGAATCAATCGCCTAGTGTCCACTTCTTGAGTTACAAACTCTCGAGTATAACACTCACTCGAAATATATCCTATAAGCTCACTTTGTAACTCTCAAATGCTTTGAAACGAAATAACAGACTATTAAGAACTAGCAGAGAGCACACAAGGAAGACAGATTTGACTTGAAGGCTTGAGTGTATAAAGCTTGTGTTCAACGAATGTGTCGCTGTCTTCCCTTCTTCCTTTTCTTTATAATGAACAAATCGGCGCCTAAGGATCTCCACCAACGGCTATAGCAGATCATGGCTTGAGATGGATTCTTCACGATCTTCTATTCTTGGAAACTCTGAAGCCATGATCTTCCGATTTTATTCTCCACGTTATTCAGCTCAAGGAAGGAAATAGAATTCGAAAAGCTTCCTTAAATGTTAGTGCATATATAATAATATTTGGAAGCATATAATAACATATAATAATATTCGTACATAATATAATAAAGTACAAGTTTTTTTGTTTAATCAACACAACTGTAGCTTCAAGACCTTTGACACAAGCAGTCTGTCAAAGCCTTTGAAACTAATTCCGATTTTCATCAAGGGAGTGGAGTTATCAATCTCCTCCTTGATGAAAGACAAAACCTGTGCATCCCTGCCACTTAGTCAAGCAAATATATCATAAGTAAAATCGGACTAAGTACCTGCATGGTGTTAGACAAATGTTGGATCATAATTTTAAAACGTGAAATATCCAACCAAAAACAAAACAAGGTCTTCCAAGACCTTTGATTCACAACAGTTTAAAGTTTTAAAGTCTAAATCATCAGATAATTTCCCCCTTTTTGTCTTTCAACAAAGGGATGAGGTAAAACAGTCACCAAGAGTTAGGGTAGGGTAGGGTAGGGTTTAAGATTCATCGTCCGGAGCATCATCCGTGAGCAGCAACCTTAGACCGTGCAACAGCTTGGACACCCCGCTCATCTCCAGCAAAAAATCTTTATGCAGCTCCTTGATATCCAGGCGAACTTCCTCCCATCCCAACTCCAAGTTGTCCATTCGCTCATCAATGGAAAAGGCAGTGTGAAGAGTCTTTGAGGGAGAGGCAAGACTCCAAGTCCCTTAGGGGGACTGAGTGATGCCAATCTTCTCAAAGCTCTTGAAGTCGAACTTACCCATATGACGCTGTTGTTTTTCATTTTTGAAATCGATTTCAGAAGCTTTGAAGATATGGGTTAATAGGTTGGCAAAAAGGAGGGGAGTTCCTTTTCTGGCTTTGCGAGTGTGAGCCATGGAACCTAGGATGGTATTGGCCAGATCAAGATCAAGGCCGTTCAAAATACGGTATAGAAGGACCATAGCATTATCAGTTAGGAGGGAGCCAGAGTTTATACGATGTAGGGGGCAACACACAATGATGTTGAAGATGATTTTTGCCTCAAGGGTAAAGGATGAGTGGGTAAGCTGTTTAGTGGTATTGTTGGATGCTTCGGGAAGAAGGTATTTGGATCGGGCAAGGGAAATGCACTGTTCTTTTGTGGGGTTTTCAGGAGAGGGTGGACAAGGTCTAGGTAGGCCAAGGAAATCGGCAAAGTCAATGGAGTTGAAAGAGATTCTAACTCCCTTGACGACTGATTCCACAGACCAACCATTAGCATTGTGTTTGGCTTTTAGGTTTATATAGAACATGCGGGTGAGTTGGGGGTAATACACAGATTCAGGGTTTAGAAGGGTCCAAGCAGGGGTTCGTTTGAGGAGAGAGATGTAAGGTAGGTTCAAAGCTTCTAAAAACTCAAGATCAATGAAATCAGAACAACATATCTTACGAGTTCTAAACTCATCTACTCACTTTCCAGCCATCTCAGCATTTTCAAACCAGGAGGAGGGCAGGGATTGGTTTACCTAGATAAGTGCGGGCGGATCGGCGTTCTTCCTGCAAGCCTTTGTGGGAGCAGTCCTTTTGATAGGCGCGTCAAGGCTTCTGAGAGTGCCTTTCCTTGTGCGCTTGGGAGATGGAGGTTTTTCTGCAGGGGCTTTGCGCTTCTTTGGAGATGGTGGAGGAGGAGGAGGAGGAGAAGGAGAGGGAACAAGTTCTGGCTTCTCATCCTCTTCATCCTCATACCCCGAGTCCTCAGCGGACCCTTCAGCGTCGTCTCCCTCAGCATCCTCGTCGTCCTCTTCTTCCTCTTCCTCTGGTTCCTCTTTAGTGGGAACCTCCTTCTCAGCAGCTCTTAGGGCCTCTTCCTCGGCCTCCTTTCTGGCTTTCTCAGCCTCCTCCTCTGCTAATTTCCTTGCCTGCTCGGCCTCTTCCTCGGCTTTTTTCTTTCTCTGGGCCTCTTCCTCGGCCTCTTTAGCATCATCTCGTTCCAAAATCGCATCAAGATCCCCCTCTTCCTCCTCTTCCTCAGCAATGATTTTCCTTTTCCCTTTTTGCTTGGCACTGAGTGACTTCTTCGTCGGGCACTTTAAAGAACGCTTGATTTCGGCAATGGTGCTCTCAGGGACGGTGCTCTGGACAATAGCTGGGACAATGGCTTGAGGAGTAGGTTCGGGTTGAGGGGAAGTAACAATGGCCTGGCGCCCCTTGGAGGTGGCGCCAAGACGTTTGGGTGTGGAGGTCTTCTTGGATTTAGGTGCCATGGAAGAGATTCGGCTTATGGTTTCAGAAAAGGTTGAGAGGTTGAAGAAGAAGTATTGGAAATGGTTTAGGTAAATCTGGAGAGGTGAGAGAATCGGGTAAGGTTTGTGGTTTAAAAGGGGAGAGAGGGTTAAGTTGATGGGACGGGTTTATGGTTCCAATGAGGGTAGTCATAACACTGCCAAATTTGAAAAAATCTGATTTCCAAAACAATTCAAATTTCAA
The DNA here is from genome assembly GCA_037127255.1 of Persicaria tinctoria. Classification (NCBI taxonomy): domain Eukaryota; kingdom Viridiplantae; phylum Streptophyta; class Magnoliopsida; order Caryophyllales; family Polygonaceae; genus Persicaria; species Persicaria tinctoria. Next base: position 29,092,512 of record JBANSL010000007.1, on the reverse strand, counting down.
ACCATCTTTTCACAAATTAATTCAAGAGGGAAATTCCGAAAATATCTTTTCCCTAAATAAAAATACTCGGATATAAGAACTTTTAGGAAATAAAATGTGTATTGTATAAAGAAGGTTAAGAATCATAAAAACTATATTTGATCAAATATCTAATAAGATATTAACCAAATATATGATCCGTTAAATGTGCTCTACCATTCAGCTCACAATCTTTGACATAATTCTCAAAGGTCTTGACACTGAGTAGAATTTATCTTTCGTAAAGGGAAAGCTCCCCCTACGAAAGTGCATCCCTGTTAAGCATTCCAATCTCACGTCTAATGAAGGTGAACCTGTCCTCTGCAAAAGGCTTAGTAAAAATGTCAGCCCATTGATAATCAGTTGAGATAAAAGATATGGACACATCACCTTTTTCCGACATGGTCTCTAATGAAGTGATGCCTTACATCAATATGTTTGGTCCTTGAATGCTGAACATGATTCTTTGTGATTGATATGGTACTTGTATTGTCACACTTAATGGGAATACCTTTGAGGTTGATGCCAAGATCTCTCATTTGTTGAGCTATCCAAAGGATTTGGGAGCAGCATGCTCCAGCTGCTATGTATTCGGCTTCAGCAGTGGATAGAGCAACTGAGTTTTATTTCTTTGAATGCCAACTAATCAAGGATGCTCCTAAGAATTGGCAACATCCTGACGTGCTCTTCCTATCCACCTTATAGCCTGCAAAATCTGCATCAGAATACCCGATTAATGTAAAATCTTTTTGCTTTGGGTACCATAAGCCATGCTCCTTATTGCCATTGAGATATCGAAAGATCCTCTTCACAGCCACGAGGTGAGATTCTTTAGGGTCAGCTTGAAACCTAGCACACATGCAAACACTAAACATGATGTCATGTCTACTAGCCGTAAGATATAATAAAGATCCAATCATCCCTCGATACTCCTTTTGATTGACACTCTTCCCAGACTTGTCTTCATCTAGAGATAAGGTTGAGCTCATGGGTGTCTTGGCTGCTTTGGATTGATCCATCTTGAACTTGTTCAAGAGATCCTTAGTGTACTTTCTTTGGTTGATAAAGATCCCTTTCTTAGATTGATGAACTTGTAATCCCAAAAAGAAATTGAGTTCACCCATCAAGCTCATCTCCAATTCACTGCACATAATGTCAGAAAATTCCTTGCACAAAGATTTGTTAGTAGCTCCAAACAATATATCATCAACATATATTTGAATAACCAAAATGTCTTTTCCTTTGGTCTTGATAAAAAGAGTCTTGTCGATCAAACCCCTTTTAAAATCATTTTCTAAAAGATATTTTGACAAGCACTCATAACAAGCTCTTGGGCCTTGTTTCAAACCGTATAGCGCTTTGTCTAGTTTGTAAACATGATTAGGAAATTCCGAACTTTCAAAACCTGGGGGTTGAGCCACATAGACTTCTTCCTCTAATAAACCATTAAGAAAAGCACACTTGACATCCATTTGATATAACTTTATGCTTATAAAAGATGTAAATGCTAATAATATGCGAATGACTTCAACCCTGGCTACGGGAGAAAACGTCTCCTCGTAGTCAATACCTTCCTCTTGATTTTAGCCTTGAGCAACAAGCCTTGCTTTGTTCCTCACGATCTTACCATTCTCATCTAGCTTGTTCCGAAGTACCCAACCTGGAGATTTGTCATCTGTCATTGAAAATAGGGTATCCTTAATTTCTTCATCTGAAACAAGTTGTATCTGAAGGTTTGATAATGTATAACAAAGTAATATAAAGATACTCTAGAAGGGGGTTTGAATAGAGTATGTCGGATGTTCGCAAATAATCTCAAGACTTTTGAAGCACTTGCAAAACCCTTTGAGATATGGTAAAGCCTGAATCACAACAATGTTATACAATTCGAAACAACTGCGGAAATATGGTAAAGCAATAAGTAAAGGACGCAACGAATTGTTAACGAGGTTCGGCACAAACTTGGCCTACGTCCCCGCCTAGGGTTCTTCCACAGCCCTAGTATTCAACCGGCTTTTATTGATTCACAAGACATAGGATCCTAATAGCTCACCGAAAAGCCTCTCTCCTATACAATTGCAATCTAGTGAACTCACGTTCCCTTGGAGTCCTAGACCAATCTATAAGAGCCCCACCTCTCTCAGCTATCTAGTACAATCCTCTTACACTTAGTGAATCAATCGTCTAGTGTCCACTTCCTGAGTTACAAACTCTCGAGTATAACACTCACTCGAAATATATCCTATAAGCTCACTGTGTAACTCTCAAATGCTTTGAAACAAAATAACAAACTCTTAAGAACTAGCAGAGAGCACACAAGGAAGACAGATTTGACTTGAAGGCTTGAGTGTATAAAGCTTGTGTTCAACGAATGTGTCGCTGTCTTCCCTTCTTCCTTTTCTTTATAATGAACAAATCGGCGTCTAAGGATCTCCACCAATGGCTATAGCAGATCATGGCTTGAGATGGATTCTTCACGATCTTCTATTCTTGGAAACTTTGAAGCCATGATCTACCGATTTTATTCTCCACGTTATTCAGCTCAAGGAAGGAAATAGAATTCGAACAGCTTCCTGAAATGTTAGTGCATATATAATAATATCAGGAAGCATATAATAACATATAATAATATTCGTACATAATATAATAAAGTACAGGTTTTGTGTTTCATCAACACAAATGTAGTTTCAAGACCTTTGACACAAACAGTCTGTCAAAGCCTTTGAAACTAATTCCGATTTTCATCAAGGGAGTGGAGTTATCAGTGTCAACATTCTATTTTCAGATTCAGTAATGGTTTGATCAATTAAAATCAGGAAATATGGATTACTACTAATCGGTGCGTTATTTGAAATAAATTTTTCAGCCAATTCAATCGTAATTTCATCTCTAATTTGATCCTCGTCCTCAATCAATAAACCATGTTTATTTGTAAAATTACTAGTGACATTTTTAGAATTTCTTATTTTAGATATTGATTGGTAATATTTAGTATTTCTATCTCCATACCTTAAAAAATTTGATTTAGCTCGTTGTCTCCATACCATAAGAGCTTCACGTTTAATTAATAATCTATTACGCCTGATATTTATGAATCATTTGAATTTCCACTAATTTGTTGAGTTTGAAGTAACAAAAGCTGATCTTCAATATCTGTTTTCTGTCGTAAATTATTATTTGGGTGAGACTTACACCAGATCTTTGTATTTTTTTTTAAGCAGTTTCTGTTTTTGTAAATATGTAAACATAAACGATCCGTGGAGCTTATTCTGCAAAGTTGATTTAACTAACCTGTTATAATTATCATTACTAGTCCATGACATTTCAAATTTAAACGGTAAACCAGCCCTAATTTTCGTACTTCCTATTGACATAGATATTAAAGAATGATTAGATGTCGTAAAAGGATGATTGTGTACTATTAAATTAGGTAACTAGGCTAAGATATCCATATGAACCATTACTCTATCTAATCGTTCATAAATATTATCAATAGGATTTTGACTCTTCCTCCACATTATTGGACTACCTGTACAAGAGATCGTATGCACATCTAATTCTTCCAAAATCTATCGAAAGGTTATTTTATTTTTTTGACAGTAAGCAAGAAGCAGATCGACGTCGATCTTGAAGCCATCAAAAAGACGGCTTGATGAACCCTACGCAGAGGGTCACCGGTTAAAAGAAAAAAAAACTATCTTAAGACTAAGATTACAATAAGATGAAATTAATATTTAAAAAGCATTTAAAAATAAAAGTACAACTGGTTGCATGCTTGATAACTATAGAACGCTCCACGAAGCATCTGGAGGGTCGGACGGGCACGCTTGACTTTGTCGTCGCCGGCGGCAAGAACAAAGAAATTCTAGGGAAAATGTGGGTTGAGTTTGTTTTTGAGGTTTTTGGTTGGGTTTGTTTCTCGGTTTTTTTTTCTCTCTCTTTTTGAGAGAATAGAACTAATCTGGTACAAAAGGGAGAATGAACTCCCGTCAGTGGGAGGTACAGGAGGGAGGAGGCATATGTGGAGTCGTGGGGTATTCGTCCGACGGAGGCAACACCACCGCAAGGGTACATCGCCACCATCAAGCAACGACCGAGAGGCGAGGAGCTCGCCGGAAAGGATGGAGGGAGAGAGATCCACACATTAGAGCACCAGATCTGAGCAAATATAAGGTTGCATGTGGGAGGGGAGGTCGGAGGGGTCGAAGATTAGGAGTTTGGGGATCCGCTCGGAGGTAGGGAGTCCGACAGAGCTAGTTGACCACCCACGCCAGCAGCGAAAGAGGGAAGGCTGCTGAAGAAGGGGGGTCGGGATGGGGCGGCGCCGGGAACGACCACCATGGGAAGAGCCGCCAGGAGTTGGAGCCGGGATTGGAGGTTTTGTGGGTTTTGTTGAGGGACGATGGTGGAGTAGTAACTCGGGGGTGTGGATCGACGCCGACCGGGAAGCCAGCCGGAGGCGGAGACGACGGCTGTCTGAATTACATGGTGGCTGGTGGACTGACGGCTATAGTTGTTTGAGGGGGATGGTGTTTGGGGTGCCTCTACTTCTCTCCCTATATTTTTAGAGAGAAGCCAGAGCAGCTAGGTTTTTTTTTCGGGGTTATGAATTCACTATTTCCTGTCGAAAGGTTATTGATTTTTACTCCAACCAAACTTAAGAGCATCTCCAACAGATTCCCCATTTTGGAGATTTTGGAATTTTGGGGGAATTTTAAGGGTTTTTTTGGTCCAACAGATTCCCCATCACATTCTCCAAAATGGAGAAGCAGCAGAAAAAATGGAGAGGATTCCCTAAATCCGCAATATTCTCCAAACTAAATAATTCTCCAAATCTTCGAAATGGGAAAGCTGTTGGATTTAAAGCAAAAATAATTTATTGAATATGTATTTTACTTCCCCATTTTAAATTTTTTTTAGAGAATCTGTTAGAGATGGTCTAACAGGCTAACACCACTAAAATTATCACCTTGAAAAACACACAAAACTAGGGTGTCATTTTGAAATAAATAAATAAATAAAACTTCCTTGAAATCGGCAAAAATTAAACTATACAAGTAAATACTAGCATGACCGTCTAATGAATTTTAGAACATTGGTTCAATAATATGTATATATATAAGTTATATAATATATAAGAATAAAATAAAAAATTGATGCAATTATATATAGAGATGCAAACATTTTTTTTTATTATTTTATAAGATAAAATAGAGGTTTAGTGTTATATAAATTAAAGCTTTTATCGGTAATGTCTTATCGTGGTATATCATTGTACATGGTCGTGCCAAACATTTCCGAGGTCCGGTGCAAAAATTTAAATAAAGTTTAATATGTCAACTAATGAATCCTAAAGTTTATAAACATCCAAAATATTTTTTATTTTCAAAAAAATATGTGAAACATGTATTCTATGTGGTTTTTAACCAATCATTTTTTATTTACTTCTTTTAAAGAAAACAGATTTTTTTTTTGGTAATAAATTATATTAATTAAAAAAATTATTTATAAATACTGATTCTCACATAAATTTTAATTTATTAATCTATGTTAAAAGAGAAACAAGTTTATAATTAATTACGGGTCCCGGGTAAAATGGGTCCCGTACTCCCGTGTAATACGAGTTCCAGGTATATTCGGGTCGACTTGAAACCGGGTTTGATCGGGTTTCGGGTCATTTCAGGTCGATTTCAGATTTGTCAATTTTTTCTCTTTTAAATTAAAAAAATCATGATTTGATAATTTTGCGATAATTTTGAAATTCTAAAATTCAAGACGTTGTTCATAAGTTCTGGTGTTTGTAATTATCTACTATATCTAATCTAAAATATTTGATTTTTATTATTTATCGTAAATTTTAAATCAAATACTGTCGACCGGACCAAGTATTACACATACAAATAAATATAAAAGTTGATTTGAAAATGAAACATCAAGTGATTGTAATTATAAAATGTAATAAATTGGAATCTCCATAAAAAAAATTAATCATATATAATTATAAATCAACAGGGTCAAATGGATCACCGGGTCAATCGGGTAAATCCGATCAAAATTATCGGGTCACCGGGTCAAAATCTAAATTATCCGGAAAATTTTCCGGTTTTTGGGTTCTGGTCGGAAAAAAATTCCGGGTCAAAATTATCGGATTCGGGTCGAAAAATTTCCGAACGTTCGAGTCGAGTTGTGTTTTGACAGGTCTAAGTGTAACCCATGTTTATTTTTGAAATAATATTCAACGAAAATAATAAATCAACTTTGAAAAAAATATCTAGTTTTTAGGGAAAAACTGTGTTATAGTACATGCTACATTATTAGTCCGTATATTTTATGTGGCGTAAGATACCTACTCATGATGTATGCAATACACGTTACATTTTTAAAACCAAGTATTTTCCTAATGCTCCGGTGAGGTGATGTCATGCGATAAAAAAATCACTTTAAAATTTATTTTTCTGTCTAAACTTTAAAATTAGTCTTATTTATGGCATGTGATTTCTAGAAAATTTTGGAAGGCAAAGTCTCTAGACTAATAAAGAAGTTAGGCAACCTAAATTAGAAATACAATAGCTAGATAATTCTAGACTAATTTGGATATTTGGAGAAAGAGTAGGCCGGTGATGAATGAAATTGAGCCACCGACATACTTGTCTATAAATAGCCTATCATGCGGTCCGATTTTATCATCCCAGCAAAATACAAAATCAAGTGTGTGTAGAGTGATCAAGTTAGCCTAGTAAAAGCGAGGGTGTGAGGCATAAAATATATAGTGAGAGTTATAATTTGTAAGCATTTCACTATATAATTCAAATCCACTTTTATACAAAAGTGAGTCTTGCCCATCTTAATCACACGAAGCGGGAAAATCCGATTTTCCCAACAGTGGTATCAGAGCGAGGTTCATTCTCAGAAGGCATTAGCTCGTGCGGATCAAGATGGAGGCTAGCGTCACTTACGACGGTGACATGTTCAAGTTCATGGTCGACAACTACTCTTATTGGAAGCCGATTGTTGAACAAAAATGCGCAATAATCGTACAACACATTTTATTTGATTTTTAATATTTGAGTTTGACCCCTTTTGGTTATCCTCTTGATTCGAAATCGTATCGATACCAAGATTTGAGTAGTTTTTGTGATTTGGGCTGCACCCGAATTTTAACGGGTTGCCTACGTATCTCTTGGAAGAGAATCAAGCCTCACGTAGTTCCGAGTATTTAAGTTTGTGTGTTTTAACATCTTAAAGATTTTCATGCATCATTGGATCGTATTAGGACCCACCTTCTCGGAAGGGTAGCCCTAACATAAATCACACTATCATATGTATGAGATTTTCTCGTGTATCACCCGAATAAATTGAGCACACCTTCTCGGAAGGGTTTCCCAACTCAACGGCTATCACTTACACGGAAAATCATGTTTGTTTAATTTAAATTTAATTTTAACCCCATTTTCATTTTTAAGGTAAATTTAGAGGTCAGCGACTGTACCCGACATATTCTTGAGATTTAATATCGGGTTACCTACGTAGCCGTTTTTTCGGCGTCAAGTCTTTACGTAGTTCTACTAAAGGACAAATTTGATTTAATTTGAGCGGGGCGACTGAATCCGATATATATAAATTTTTAATATCGAATTTCCTACGTAACTCGTAAACGAGTATCAAGTCTTTATGTAGTTCTTTTCATGACAAAATGATTTGATTTTAGGAAGGGTGACTGAATTCGGTACATGTTGAATGTTATACCGAATTTCCTACGTAACTCGTAAAAGAGTATCAAGTCTATACGTAGTTCTTTTTGAACCAATTTGTTTGTTTTGTTTTGACCTCATATTCATTTAAAGAGAATTTAGAGGCGGACGACTGTACCCGATATATTTTTAGGATTTAATATCGGGTTACCTACGTAGCCGTTTTTACGGCGTCAAGTCTTTACGTAGTTCTACCTGAACTGATTTATTTTTTGTTTCGGTGATTGAACCCGACGAGCTTTTTGCTTTATGTCGAGCTACCTACGTACCCGTTTGGACGAGATCAATTCTTGCGTAGTTCTGAAGAAAGACCGAGTTTATATTTGGTGAAACTCGATTCGAGATTTTGACTCCGTTTTTATTGAAGCCGGTTTGAGATTGACCCACTAGAATTAATTGGCAAAGAATATGTGACGAGTTTATGTTTTGATCAAACTCGAATTCTTAATTTATGCCAATTATAATTATAATTCTTATATTTTTATGGGTCAATTGCGTAATTAAATGAATTTCCTACAAGTGAACTGGCATGTACGACGTCACTTGTATTTCATAGTTCGAACATAGGATTCGAACAAAAGAAACTCGGGCTATTCAGTGGGCTTAATGTATGTTTAGCTATTGAGCCCGTAAACCCATTTCATTTTCCTTAGGAGGGCCAAGTCAAACCCGACCTATATATTTTTGTAGGGCAACAGGTATGTGTTTTCTTTTCTTCTGCAAGCTCTGCCCTCTTTCTTTCTTCTATCGATAGCCGGCAGGCCACCGTCGCCGAGGATATGCACTGCCAACCTTTGACAGCAGCAACGCTCCTTCTACAGCATGAACCGGGGCTCTCGACTTGGATACTCGCAACAGAAGGGGCGAGGGGCATCAAGCTCTAACAAGCTGAGACGCCAGGAACATTCCGACCTAGGTATGCCTTAGGGTTTTTGTTTGTGAATTTCTGCCCCTGATCTTCAATCTGGGTAATAAATGAAAGATTAAATCACAAATCATGATCTTCTTTCCCTCTTTTCTCTGATCGTGCACTCAGTCTCCGAGTTTAACCAATTTTTTTGTTTGCAAGTTGAGGGTTTGCGGGATTGGTGGGCAGAATCCCGGACTCGGGAAATTGGAAAAGGGGCAAAGGGCTTCAGCTTTTGAGCATCTCGGCATCTCGGGGGAAGTCAGGATGACAAGGCCTCGTTTGTGAGTTCGGAAGCGTCGTTGCAACTCCCGACCGGCCACACCCGACGCCGCCTCAACTAGGTATGTTAATTCCCCCCCCCCCCCCCCCCCCTCCTTTTTATGCCCAATTTACACTAGTTTCAGTTTGGTAGCAACCGGAGACACAGCTTAGGGATTGGCCTGCTGGTTGCAATTTGGTAGCAATTAGCTAGGGTTTGGGATTTGTTTGATTTGGACTGTGCTGATTAGGGCAATCAATTTGCCTCTTTTGTCTCTTCCGAGTTGGGATCTCAGTTTGTGGTTGACATAGGCTGCTTTTGATTTGGGTATAACTCATTTGGGAATCATCTTGCCATTTTGTAGCTTCTGACTTTTTTTTTTATATACCCAGTTCCATCTTGGACTGATTTGGTGCTCAACATTGTCTGCCTTGAATGAGTTACAGATTCTGATGATTTTTTTTATGAACACCTAATCTTTTGTCTGTTTGGTGTTGTCATGGGACTGCAGAAAGACATTGTTTGTTCACAATTTTAATGCCTTCTAGCTGCTGGTTTTGTGCTGTTATTTGACAAAATAGAATTTGTCCCATATTCATTTTCCCTTGTGACAGTCTGAAGAGTCCTGCTTTTTATTGCTTGTAAACTCTTGACAGAATCCGGCATCACTTCGACCTTATGAATCGATCCACGCCGGGATCGGGGTAGCGACGAGAGACTAAACTCTCGAGCCGCTGAGCCAGGATCGAAGGTCGCGACGAGAGACTAAACTCTCAAGCCGCTAGGATCCATTTGATTTCCCGTTTTGCTTTTGTACCTGCAAAATAAACATGAAGAAAGGGAGGAAGAGTCTACCTTCGTCTGAACAGTAGCCTTTAACAACAATTACACACACACAACACTGTCTCTTGGTGTTTGCTTTCTTTTACTGTTGCTCTCTCTGCACTCCTGCTTCTCTTTTGTTGATTGTATTTTGTTTGGCTTGTATTTGGTTGCAGGTGAACTTTTTCTGGAGCAGGAAGAAGAAAGTCAAGCCGGCTGTGCAACTGCTCTTTTGTTTTGCAGTTGAATTGCCCCAAATGGAGGAAGAAGCCAGCCCCGAAGGGTGAAGATGTGTTTACTGCTTTTGTTGGTTTTGCAGTTGAACAGTCTCCACTAGGGGTGGGCACGGGACGGGACGGGATTGACACGAAATTTTTATGGGACGGGATCGGGACGGGATTGACACTTTTTTTTCGGGACGGGATCGGGACGGGATTGTGTCTAGACGGGACGGGATCGGGACGGGACGGGCCTTGTCCCGCAAATAAAAATAATAAAATATTATATAAATTTACAAAGTGAAAAATGCCTTTATAATTCATTAATTCTTCTCAACTATATTATTCAATAATAATAATAATATTAATATTATAATACTATTATTAATTCATACAATGATTGTATAATTAATTATAACTAGTCTATACCCCGTGCGTGACACACGAGATTTTTAAAATTAATTTAAGTACACCCATCTTATATTTCGGATGTTATCATATTAATCAATGCGTTTTAAACAGTGTTAATTACATCCATGATACCAGAGATCAAGATGGAATGCAAAGTAGAATCATGAATAGCCTACACATTAAAAAGCATAATATATGCGGGACGGGACGAGATTTGCGGGATTAGGATGGGTCGTCCCACATCCCATCCCGCATAATTTTTGCGGGACAGAATCGGGACGAGATTCACCATTTTTTTCGAAATCCCACCGGGATCGGGACGGGACCGAGATTTGCGGGATTTGTGTCCACCCCTACTACTTGATATTGATGATTGAAAGTTGAAACCCTATGAGTATAAATCAATTTCCAGTCTCAATCAATCCCCATATGAATTTACATTAGTTTTCTCCTTGGAAGAGAAATTACAGGAGACCAATTGAAAGGGAGAGATCAGAGAGAGGCATCGGTCAGTTGAATGCCATTTTACACAAGTAAACCAAAATTAATAATTTAAATTGATCAACAAACCATATCATGAGCTTGAAGGCATCAAACAGAACATATAAAATTATAAATGGTCCAAAATGAATAAGCCTTTTCCACGTTATGAATGGAGGAGGTTTCAAAAGTGCAAACCAGACTAACCAGTGTCATACAAATCCAACAGACCTATTCTTTTTTATTTTGGGTAAGGCTATAGATGAAGACGATGATGATCAATCTGAAAAAAATAAAATGTCATAGTTATAACCCTAATTAAGGCAATGCAAAACGTACAGATCGGATCATTATGCAAACCCTATTTAATAGAGATTGTCAAAAGAGGAAGGAAGAGAATATCTAAGACACCTGTTTCACAAGCTACGGGCGGCCAAGCACGTAATCGAACTCGAATTCCCTTCCTGGCTCTCAATTAAACACTTCAGACATGTGAACCACAGGCTGACCGAAATGGACCCTAAAATCAGGAGTCCCTGAACACAGATCGATCAAATTAACCATGACAGCAACCCACTCCAACTAAAATTAACCCTAATTTGTAGGCAGAGGAAGAGAATCGCTATAGAAAAATTAACCCTAATTACTATAGAGGAAGAGACATGGGAGAATTGCTATAGCAAATTAATTAGGAGTCCATGAACACAGATCGAACCATGACAGTCCATTAACACAGATCGAGCAAATTAACACTCAATGAGAATCTCTATAGCAAAAATCCAAGGGAGAATTTGTAGGCAGAGGAAGAGACATGGAATCTAAAATTAACCCTAATTACTTCCAACAAAGACAAACACTCACCCCGATTCAATTTATGCGGACCAAGGGCCTGAATGAGAAACATGATTAATGTGAAGAAAATCCATCTGTTGAGAACTACTGAAGCCGATCCCTACCATGATATCATCGGTGGACATTTGCGCTTCAAACCGCCCGACGGCAACACTCTTCCAACCGCCCGACGGCAGCGTGAGCGAAATTTGAGGAAGGCGAGGTGAAGGGCTCCGTTGTCGGCACAAGAAGATGAGGTGAGGAGGGCGGCAACGATGAGCAACGGAACGTGGAGAAGAAAGGGCAAACTGTTCGGCTATAAGGATTGGAGATTGATTGGGGAATCAAATTGCAGAAACCGCTTGTGCGGGTGTATCAGTTGCTGTGAGATCGTGGGAGAGAGGTGGATTCAGTTTTCCGGGAGAAAGAAATAAGGGCAAAAAAAAAAAATCAATAAGCCTCCACGTGGATAGTCTGAGAGTGCTTGAAAGGACTCAGCTTTAAGATATAGGGGGATGTTCAATATATTTGGCTACATTATCTTACTAGATCAGGACGGAAAGGGATTGAGACGAGATTCACCAGATACCGTCTCATTATCGATTGATAGTAAGGAATAATACCGTATTTAGCTATTTGCCACTTGTAGCTCTAAATGAGTATAATAATAATAATAATAATAATAATAATAATAATAATAATAATAATAATAATAATAATAATAATGCCACGTTATAATTTAAAAAAAATATTATTACTTATTTTTATTGTTATTATTATAAAATAATTATACTTTACAAGAAAAAAATATGATATGATATAATAATAATAATAATTTTATTATAAAGTAATATTATTATTAAATTATATTATAATATTATATAATAATAATATTATAATTAATTATTATTATAAATTGAAATTATTATTATAATTATAAATAATATTTGCTCAAATAATAATAATATTATTATTATAAACAAATATTATTATTATTATAAATGGAAGATTATGATTAAAATTAAAATTATAATATTTGCTCAAAATAATAATACTAATAATATATTATTATTCTATAATAATATTATTATTATTATAAAAATTATTATTATTATTATTATAATATGCGGGACGGGACGGGATTTGCGGGATCCCACCGGGATCGTCCCGCGTTGCGTCCCGCATAATTTTTGCGGGACGGAATCGGGACGGGATTCGCTATTTTGTCCTGAATCCCACCGGGATCGGGACGGGATCGGGACGGGACCGGGACGGGATCGGGATTTGCGGGATTTGTGCCCACCCCTAGTCTCCAGGGTAGAAAAAGGAAGCCCCTAAAAAAACTGGAACAATAGCTTTTATAGAGTAGGTGAATGTAGGTGGTTATTTTGCCTCACCCACTTCCTTGTAACTGCTCAGCACTAACCCTTTTTTTAATTTGCAGTTTTTTTTTATAACACGTTTTTCACTTTTGATTTATTTGTGTGTAACTTCCTTCCATATTGCAACTGTTTCTCCTTGCTTGTAACTGGCAAGATGTCTCTTTTTTTTGGGCTTTTGTACAAAACCAGCCGGACTTATTTGAGTTCCAATAACGGGCTAATATGCCAAATTTTAATTAAACTAATCATATTTTAATACATGATTAATTTAATAGGAGCTTGTACGAAATTTTGAATATTTCAACTTTGCCAAAATTAACTCTCCAACACCGATGATGGAGGATCATCTCTATTGCAAGGACCTATACGAACTCGTCTTCAACAAGGACAAGCCTCAAGGAAATAGCGATAAGGAGTGAGATCTTCTTAATCGGAAGGAGGTCGCTATGATCCGTAAGTATATTGATAAAACTCTCTTTGAGCATGCTTCTAATTATTTAAATGCTTTTGAATTGTGGATAATGCTAGAGTCCATGATTCAAAAGAAATCGCCTCATATCAAGGTCCTCCTAGCTAGACGGTTGGTGAAGATGGAGTATAAGGATGACCAAAGTATGATTGAGCACTTTAATAATTTCAAGGGGCTTATCAATCAACTGAGTAAGGTCGATATGAAGCTCGATGATGAGATACAAGCCATCCTACTCCTCACCTCTCTGCCAGAGAGTTGGGATGCTCTGATAGTTACTATAAGTAACTCAGCACCAAACGGGAAGCTCACCATGGATACCTATGTGATAGTCTTCTCAATGAAGAAGCTAGGAGTAAAGATAGAGGAATTACTAATCATTCTGAGGCGAATGTTCTGGACAACCGGACTAGTAATTATGTCAGTGGACGGAAGCAAAACTGAGACCGAGATCAGTCTCGAGGGCGGTCCAAGTCACGCATGAGGGTCACGTGTGTTGTTGCAGGAGGATGGTCAAGTATGAAATAAATATAGAATAAAGATCAGACTGACTTCCCTGTCTCAGCAAATAAATACAAGACTTCCTCCCGTTGTAGTAGAAGGTTATCAGGATCGAATCCACGAGGAAGCACGTCAACAGTTCTCATGTAGCAACAGATCTCACAAAAGCAACAGAAAAGACAGGAACAGAAAGACATAAATAAAAGCAGAAAAGACAAAGCAAAGCAGAAAATAAAGCAAAGCAACAAACGTACTCGATCTCGGCCAAAGTCTACTCGAGATCGACTACCAACAGCAAAAGACAAAAACTTCAAAATCGATAACAGAAGCACAACAGTAACTCGACCTAGACAAGACCGTACTCGAGATCGACTAAGGCCTACTCGATCTCGACGAGCTCCTCCTATGTATCGACTAGAAAACTCAGAAACTTAAATTGCAAATTTCGAACTCAAAACTCAGATTTCCGACGAAATAAATTCAATATAAAAAGGACGTCCAAAGCCAGGGTATCAACACCACAACGATAACCATGCAAAGTGACACATAAAGGCATAAAAGATCATGCTTTCCATCAAAATAACTTTCATTACTAACAAATAGGCATATAGAGGCTTTCGCATAAACCCTAATTGTTACTAACCCTTTTTCACATAATTAACCCAAGTTGTATTAAGATCACTTTCGCTTCAATAACACAAACAAGGATCACCTTCAACTCTCGCAAAAGAATCATGCTCATAGGGATAGAAGACGAATTGCATAAAAAGATCTGAGCTTTACCGCATCACCTCACATGGCCACCGTCGGGCTCACCCCAGCCCCAGACATTGATGTATAAAAAGAAACTTGCATTAAACTATATTCAAAGCCTTTACAATCCCGGAAATCAACTTTCGCTGAACGCCAAAACCTTAAAAACTTTAGAACTCCTAAAACTTCTCTGTGGAACTACTTGTCTCTCACTTGTGAATTCAATGAATGAAAAACCAGCCCCTAGGGCTTTATTTATAGCCTTCTATTCCTTGCTAATCAAGGATAGAAATATCTATCTTTATCTAAATTTATATCTACTTGCTAAAAGATAAATAAATGCAACAAGGGAATTAAATCTTAAAAGGAAAAGATAAATCTAAACTAGGTAAGATGTCTTTATGTTGATAGGTCTTCCTTCCATAGATAGAATTTGATAGATCTCGGCCAAAATCGGATTTCTTCGGCCCCAAGGACTCCCAGCTCGAGTAGGCCTGCTCAAACGCGTTACGCGGCTTCGGACGTGGCTTGTCGATCTCGACCAGCTCTCCTCGAGATCGAGTAGGATTCGTCGTCTAGCTGGCTTGGTCGGGTGGCTCTGCTCGACATGGCTCGGATCTGGTGGTTCTGGATCCTCGATCTCGACCAAGGGTACTCGAGATCGAGTAGAGTGTGGTCGAGGATGACTCAGACTGATGTTGTCGAGGACTCCTCCTCGGCATGGACTCGGACTGGCGCAGGGTGGCTCCTCGATCTCGACAAAGCCTCCTCGAGATCGAGTAGGGTTCCGGGATCGGGTTGTCTCTGACTCAGTGTCCTCGATCAACTCTACTCGACCAGGTGTGCTCGGACAACCTTTGTCGAGATCGAGTAGAGGCTAGTCGATCTCGAGTAGAGTTCTCTCAGCTTTCTGCTCTGTTCTTGAAACACACTTTCCCGAGTCCTCGTTCGTTGGATTGACGCATATGACCATGCGTTGGAAAGCTCTTTCCGAGGCTACAACTCTCATGAAGACATCAAAGCTTGATTCAGAATGAAGAATGGTGAAAAATGGCCTTTTCTCCAGCTGCACCATTCTTAGCCTCTCCATGACTTTCCTTTAAGCTCAAAAGTGCGTCCGATTTCTGCGAAATATAACAAAAACTTGTGTAGACCTCCATATATTGCAAATAAGTGTAAACTACACAGATTCTGTATTATTCTAACCCAAATGCATGCAATGTATGCAGAAATCGATATAAAAGTAAGTGTAAAACATGGCAAATTAGGCTCATAACAAACGCCCCATACTTAAGCTTGTTTGTCCTCAAGCAATACTTTTAATTGTCATTCAGGGGAAGAATTCAAAATTCTCAACATTTTAGATTCATTCTCCTATAATCCAGCAGTCAATTACCATCCTTGAAAAGGTACTAATGTCACAGATCCATGCATGTGCAATTTAAAGAGCAACATCTACTCACAAAAGGAGGGTTATGCAAAAACATTCATAAGTGACAAAGCATTAATAATCAAGAGGACTTTAATTTAAGCTGAAATAAGGAGTAGATTGGTAAAAGGCTAAAGGTGGGCAGTTTTTGGCCATGTGGTGCTTTTGATCCGGGGAAATGGAGTATTTCCAAATTGAATTTCCACATTCCTTCTCCATAAGATTCATCACCTTTCATATTGCTTCTATTCATAATAATGCTTTTACCTCTCTAAACTCAGCACTGCCTTCTCGCGAGTCGCAAACATGGGTGTCATGAATGGCCCCGGATACTTAGTGCTTTGGACTCCTCACAATGTGGCCTATCTCTCCAAACTGTTATCTTAGAGAGCAGGGTCAATCTACCTTTATCTCCTGAGGTGATTGGATTTTCTTTCACTCATTAAATTTTCCATATATTTCAAACACTTTCCCGCCAAACTCCAATAATGATAATTAACAACACAAACACCATATGATAATCTCCATAATGTAACATCATTCTCAACATAATCCCCGGATAAGGTAAAGAATGGCAATATTTTAGAACATGTGGAGCAATATATGAAATAAGACGTATTATGGTTTTTGTGAAATGCATAAGCATAGGTAAGGCTAGGATTATAACAATATGAGCATTATATGGAAATATAAAGTCCTCTATCCTCTTATCATGCAACATGTCAAAAGCAATATCAAATTTACCTCATTTCATGGTTTTCAAGAAAATATGCACTTCATTGTGACTTCCCTTTACTAGGCAATTTCATGCTATATCTCTAATGAATCCAATTTTGCATCGTCGAGTTCAATATAAAACTTCCATGACATTAACCAAAATTTTCAATGGGGGTCATTTTTCAAACTTTGGAAAACATGCATATAAGCCCATAAATAAATAATGAATTCCAAAATAGCCATGTAGCAATCTAAAGAAATAAATTCTAAATATGCACAAATAATCTCAAATATGGCAAATATGCACAAAGTAAGCCCTTCCCCCACCCTATACTTAAACATTACAGTGTCCTCATTGTATATATAAAAACAAAATAAGGGTAAAGAAAGAAACTCACTAGACAGGTGTGTAGGGCCTTTTAATATTGAATGAAGGGATCGCCTGGGCCGAGTATTATCTTGCTTCTATCCATGGACCTGAAAAGTGTAGAAGACATACACCCACAATAGAAAAACTAAAAGTTTCAAAACAAAAACAAAAGCAACAAAGTCTCAAAAGTCCTAAAAAGTCTATGTACAAGCTCTAGATTTTATAGTCGCTAGGCCGACTTTCCATTTAGCTCAAGGTGGCATCTGCAGGGCCCATGTAGCTTGGGCCTCAAATAAGACTCCATTCTTGTCCATCAGCTGTAATCCTCCAGAATGGATCTTGTTCACCACGAAAGGTCCCATCCGCTTCTTGTTGAATTTGTTAGGGAACCAATGATCCCTTGATTTAGAGACATAGAGCTTGTCTCCAACTTTATATTCCTTGGGCTCCTCATTGGAAATCCTGCATAATTGCACATACCAAGGCAAACCTCTCCCATGTATAGATAAATCTTTAATGGAAATAGGAGAAGAAAGATCCATACCTTGGCTTACCTTCGCAGAGACGGAATCGGGAACCACAGTGTTTGGTCGATCTTGACTAGGGCTCGTCGATCTCGACGAAGGTGCAGGTTCTGGTGGTGGGCTGCTCGAGGATGCAGAAGCTGGTGAAGTCGAGGGCTGGTCGACATCGAGTGGACTACTCGATCTCGAGTAGGGTTCTGCTCCTAGTGGTTTCAGCGTCGAGGAAACAGGAGCTGGTGGAGCGGGGTCGTGGTTGACATCGACTAGTGTGGTCGATCTCGAGGAGGGCTCGACTTTTGTTTGGCTGCTCGACGATGCTGGTGTTGGTGGAGGCTCCTTGGTTTGGTCGAGATCGACTAGGGTCCTTGATGTCGAGGAATCTTGGTCGACCTTGACCCCATACTTAGTTCCTGTCAAGGCATCCGAAAAATAGTTAGTCCATAACGACATACCTTGGTCTGTGTCGATTGGATTTTCCGTGTTCTCCTTTAGGATTGCCATGATCTCCTCCACTTGGGCCTCCATTTCCCTTTTTTCCAGTTCCTCAAGGGTCATATTTCGTACTTTAGGTTCCCCGCAAGTGATGTAGCCCGCTGAGATAGATTTGACCTCTTCCATTGGACATGTATGCCTTTCAGTTTTATTAAAAGAATACTCAATTACCTCATCGTTGATGTTGAAGGTGAGCACTCCTTTCCTTACGCTTATGTTGGCATCCACTGTCACCAAGAAGGGTCTTCCTAGAATAATTGGACAAGCAGGATCTTCTTGCATATCAATAACTAGGAAATCAGCAGGGACAAAGAATTTACCTACCTGTACTGGCACATTGTCTACCATGCCTGTTGGAATGACCACCGTGTTGTTGGCCATGTAAAGTCTAGCATCCACAGGCTCTAGGGCACCTATCTTAATCTTGGACCAAATTGTTAAAGGCATTATACTCACACTAGCTCCAAGATCATATAAGGCATTAATTTTATATGGACCAAATCCAATGGTTATAGCAAACTTACCTGGATCTGGCCTCTTCTCCAGTATGTCCAAATGGCTGCACTCCTCTGTAATCTCAGCCATTGATCGCTTTTTGCTCAGAATCTCCTTCAGGAACTTTACATAGGATGGCATTTCATTGAGAGCTTCTGTGAAGGGGATGGTGACGTTGAGTTTCTGAAGCATCTTGATGAAGCGCTGAATTTTTTTTTCTGCCTGGTCCTTTAGAGATTTTGTGGGGAAAGGAAGCTTCTTTTTCTGATTTGGAGCCAGAACAGACGTCGGAGGTGCTGCAGTCATCTCGATCTCGGGCTGACCGTCCTCGATGTCGAGTACACCCTTGTCGATCTGGACCAGATTGGGTGATGTCAAGTTGCTGTGCAGTGCAGACGAGGGCTTTTGAAGTTTCTCCTCGAGATCGATGAGCCCCTCCTCGAGATCGACTACAGTGTTGTCGATGTCGACTTGCTGTTCTTCGTTGTTTTGCTGCTTTCCGACCTCTGGCTCTTGCAGTTGATGCCCGCTTCTGAGTTTTACAGCAGCGATGTGTCCAGTCTTTCCCTTAGGATTTGGTTCTGAAGATCCAGGGATCGCACCTGACTGTCTGGGGATTCTTGCTGCTAGCTGATCAATCTGTGTATCAACTGATTTTCGCCATATATCAATTTCCCCAAGCCTAGAGTTGACACCTTGCATCTGAGTGTAGACGGAGTTGAAGGACTTCTTAGTTTCTGAGTGATTTCTCCGTATTTCTTCCAGGACTGTCTTTATATCATCCCTTTTCTGGTCCCTTTCTGGATGTCCTGGAGCTCTGTAGGGCGGGGGGTTCCTAGGGACACCTTGGTTCCATTGTGGTTGCTGAAACCTTTGGTCCCCCATGTAGCGATTGGTACCCCCCTGTGTAAGCTACCTCTTCGTGGTGCTCTGCCAGCCTAACTTGCTTTGTGTGTGGGCACTCAGTAGTGGTGTGCCGATGAGATCCGCATTCGATGCAAGGCTGGTTGACAGAAAAATACTTTACTTGCTTGAGGAGCTTCTTATTCTGATCTCTATAGTATTATAGGGGCATGGAAGGTGCTGGCCTGGCGTAGGGGTTCTCCTCATAAGTTGCAGTAGACCCATACTTGTTGTCGTAGTTGGTGAGCTTGTCTAGCACACCCCATGCGTCACTTGGCGGCATTGTCAGATACTCATAGCGAGTATAATGGTTGATTCTGTCCTTAGTAATTTGATCAAGAGAATTGAAGAAGATCTCTTGAATGACGTAGGGTGGCTGTCCATGAGTAGGGCAAGATCGCAGAAGTTCTTTGTAGCGTTCCCATGCCTTTGCCCGCGGTTCCACTTGCTTATGTTTGAAGGCGGTGATTTTCTGGCGGAGATGTGCTGTTTAGGCAGGTGGGAAGAATTTATTCAGAAATTCTTGCTCTACTTGGGCCCAGGTTGTGAGTGATCTTGCTTTCAGCCCTTCAAGCAATTTCAGTGCAGGCCCAGCGAGAGACCAGCGAAAAGCTTTCATCTTGACATATTCCAGGGTTCTACCTTCAACAAGAGTACGGCACATGTCAGAAAAATTGGTAATATGTTCAAGAGAACACTCATTAAATCTGCCATAGAAAGCATTATTTTTAAGCTCTATAAGAAATTGAGTGCGAATTTCAAAAGAGTTATTAGGGATTAGAATTGCCGATTCAGGCACGACGAGAGTGGGATGCATATAATCCTCTGCAGTGGTTGGGAACTGGGATAGTTCAGCTTCTGCTTGCTCCCTTGCTGCTTTCTCAGTGGCGATAGCAGCATCTTTAGCGGCCAATTAATTCCCTTGTAAGCCTTGTGATCAGCTGTTCCTGTGTCTCCGCAGCTGCCATGGCTCTTTGCAGTTTAGCTCTGATGTGTAGAAGGCGTTCCGGTTCGTCTAAGGCGTCAAACTCAGGTGTTTGACCAGAACATCGCATATACCTGCGAAGTAACTCAAAGAAAAAGTGAGAACTGTCTACCTAAAGCGCGAATGATAGCTTCCTCGGCAACGGCGCCAATTTGTTGTTGCAGGAGGATGGTCAAGTATGAAATAAATATAGAATAAAGATCAGATTGACTTCCCTGTCTCAGCAAATAAATACAAGACTTCCTCCCGTTGTAGTAGAAGGCTGTCAGGATCGAATCCACGAGGAAGCACGTCAGCAGTTTTTTGTGAGCCTAATTTGCCATGTTTTACATTTACTTTTATATCGATTTCTGCATACATTGCATACGCTTGGGTTAGAATAATACAGAATCTATGTAGTTTACACTTATTTGCAATATATGGAGGTCTACACAAGTTTTGGTTATATTTCGCAGAAATCGGACGCACTTTGGAGCTTAAAGGAAACTCATGGAGAAGCTAAGAATGGTTCAGCTGGAGAAAATGCCATTTTTCACCATTTTTCGTTCTGAATCAAGCTTTGATGTCTTCATGAGAGTTGTAGCCCTCGGAAAGAGCTTTCCAGCGCATGGTCATATGCGTCAATCCGATGAACGAGGACTCGGGAAAGTGCGTTTCAAGAACAGAGCAGAAAGCTGAGAAAACTTTACTCGAGATCGAGTAGACTTACTCGAGATCGACCAAAAGTGCCTGGTCGAGGACGTAGCTGATCGAGAAGCCGACGACGAAGACATGTCGGGTTACACTCTACTCGAGATCGAGGAGCCCGGAAGCCGTGTCCGAGCATGTCGAGCAGAGTCACCCGAGAAGATCTAGTCGATAGGCCAGTCTAGTCGAGATCGACAAGAGGCACTCGAGATCGACTAGACCCGTGAGCCAAATCCGAGCCACATCGAGCAACAGCTAGCCGAGATGCGCTAGTCGACCAACTTTCCTACTCGAGATCGACTAGACCATTGTCGAGATCGAGTAGACCTCCAGAGCCGCGTTACTCGGTTTGACGAATCCTACTCGGTGTGGGATTACTTGGGCCCGAAGATTGCCGATTCTATCCGAAATCATCAAGACACATCATGAAGGAAGAGATCTATCCACTCAAAACACTTTAGATATTATTTCCCTTTTAGATTTAATTTCCTTGTTGCTTTTATTTATCTTTAAAGTCTTAGATATAGTCTTAGATATTGATATAGATATTCTATCCTTGAGTAGCAAGGAATAGAAGGCTATAAATAAAGTCCATGGGGCTGCTTTTAGATTAATTCAAGTTCAGTCAGAGACAAGTAGTTCCAAGGAGAAGTTTTAGGGGTTCGAAGGTTTTAGGGTTTTGGCGTTCAACGAGAGTTGGATCGCCGGGACTGTAAAGTCTTGGAATATAGTTTGATGCAAGTTGTTTTCTTTTCATCAATCAATGTCTGAGGTTGCGATGAAGCGCGAGTAGTCCACCCACTTCTAGGGTTGGGGAGAGCCCAACGATAGCCAGGCGTGCTTGAGGTAAAGATCCGACCTTTATCATGTTTTGAGCATTTTCCTACTTGTTTATGTGTTTATTGCCCATCTAATGGAGATCCATGCTAAAAACTTGGATTGTAAACATAAAATCGGTAGAGATAATTAGGGTTTCTTGAAAGAGTTGTCTAATTGTTGGAAAAGGCGAAAGCTTAAGTCCTTTGATGCGATTTACATGATAATTTGTTTGGTCCTGCCTTATGCATGCTTGGTTATCGTTGTTGCAAACCCCAATCTTGGAAGTTCTTTTACATACAGTTTAGTTCGAAATCCCAAAGCCTTTGCATTTATTTTACTTCGTTTTAGTTTCTGCCCTCGTCGATCTCGACCAAGCCTGGTCGATCTCGACTACTGATCCTCGACCCAGAGTCGTCGTAGCTTATTTGTGCAGGAAATCGACAAGCCCAATCCGAAGTCGACGAGGACCGTACTCGATCTCGAGTAGCCCTTTGTCGAGATCGAGTAGCCTGTGCTGAGTTGCTGCTGTGTTCGACTGTGCCTGACCCCTGTCGACTAACCCTTAGTCGATGTCGAGTACCACTGTTGTCGACTTCTGTCCATGAGATTCCACCGCTGCCTAGGATCCGCTGACACGCTTCCTCGTGGATCGATCCTGACTTCCCGTTGCTACATCAGGACGAGGTCTTGTAATTATTTGGAAGGGACGGAATCTGGTTTGATGTGATTTATTTATCTTTTATTTACATACTCGATTTTCCTCCTATCAACAAATTGGCGCCGTTGCCGGGGAAGCTATCATTCGCGCCTTAGGTAGTCAATTCTCACTTTTATTTTGAGTTACTTCGCAGGTGTATGCGCCGTTCTGGTCAACCACCTGAGTTCGATGCCTTAGACAAACCGGAACGCCTTCTACACATCAGAGCTAAACTGCAAAGAGCCATGGCAGCTGCGGAGACACAAGAACAGCTGATCGCTAGGCTTACAAGGGAATTGGCCGCTAAAGATGCTGCTATCGCCACTGAGAAAGCAGCAAGGGAACATGCACAAGCTGAACTTGCCTAATACCCAACCACGGCAGAAGACTACATGCACCCAACTCTCGTCGTGCCTGAATCGGCGATTCTAATCCCTGATAACTCTTTTGAAATTCGCACTCAATTTCTTATAGAGCTTAAAAATAATGCCTTTTTTGGTAGATTTAATGAGTGTCCTCTTGAACATATTAAAAACTTTTCTGACATGTGCCGTACTCTTGCTGAAGGTACAAACCCTGGAATATGTCAAGATGAAATCTTTTCGCTGGTCTCTCGCTGGGCCTGCGCTGAAATGGCTTGAAGGGCTGAAAGCAAGATCACTCACAACATGGGCCCAAGTAGAGCAAGAGTTTCCGAACAAATTCTTCCCACCCGCCAAAACAGCACATCTCCGCCAGAAAATCACCGCCTTCAAACAGAAGCAAGGGGAACCGCTGGCAAAGGCATGGGAGCGCTACAAGGAACTTCTGCGATCATGCCCTACTCATGGACAGCCACCCTACGTCATTCAGGAGATCTTCTTCAACTCTCTTGATCAAGTCACTAAGGACAGAATCAACCATTATACTCGCTATGAGTATCTGACAATGCCGCCAAGTGACGCATGGGGTGTGCTGGAGAAACTCAATAACTACGACAACAAGTATGGGTCTACTGCAACTTATGAAGAGAACCCATACGCGAGGCTAGCACCATCCATGCCCCTCTAAGAGCCTCCTAAGGAGATCGATCCAGATGTAAGGGAGCAATACTACAGAGACCAGAATAAGAAGCTCCTTAAGCAAGTAAAGTATCCCTCTGTCAACCAGCCTTGCATTGAATGCGGATCGCAAAGGCACACCACTCCTGAGTGCCCACACACAGAGCAAGTCAGGATGGCAGAGCATCATGAGGAGGTAGCTTACGCAGGGGGTCCCAATCGCTACATGGGGGACCAAAGGTTTCAGCAACCACAATGGAACCAAGGTGTCCCTAGGAACCCCCACCCTACAGAGCTCCAGGACATCCGGAAAGGGACCAGAAAAAGGATGATATACAGACAGTCTTGGAGGAGATACGGAGGAACCACTCAGAAACTAGGCAATCTTTCAACTCCGTCTATACTCAGATGCATGGTGTCAACTCTAGGCTTGGGGAAATTGACATATGGCGGAAATCAGTTGATACACAGATTGGTCAGCTAGCAGCGGGAATCCCCAGACAGTCAGGTGCGCTCCCTGGATCTTCAGAACCAAATCCTAAGGGAAAGACTAGACACATCGCTGCTATAAAACTCAGAAGCGGCCATCAACTGCAAGAGCCAGAGGTCGGAAAGCAGCAGAACAACGAAGAACAGCAAGTCGATATCGACAACACTGTAGTCGATCTCGAGGAGGGCCTCGTCGATCTCGAGGAGAAACTGCAAAGGCCATCGTCTGCACTGAACAGCAACTCGACAACGCCCAATCTAGTCGAGATCGACAAGGACCTAGTCGATGTCGAGGAGCCCCTAGTCGACATAGAGCAGCCTGCAGTACCTCCGACGTCTGTTCTGGCTCCGAAAAAGAAGCTGCCTTTCCCCACAAAATCTCCAAAGGACCCAGCAGAGAAGAAATTTCAGCGCTTCATCAAGATGCTTCAGAAGCTCAACGTCACCATCCCCTTCACAGAAGCTCTCAATGAAATGCCATCCTATGTCAAGTTCCTGAAGGAGATTCTGAGCAAAAAGCGATCGATGGCTGAAATCACAGAGGAGTGCAGCCATTTGGACATACTGGAGAAGAGGCCGGATCCAGGTAAGTTTGCTATAACTATCGGGTTTGGTCCATACAAAATTAATGCCTTATGTGATCTTGGAGCTAGTGTGAGTATAATGCCTTTAACAATTTGGTCCAAGATTAAGATAGGTGCCCTAGAGCATGTGGATGCTAGACTTTACATGGCCAACAACACAATGGTCATTCCAACATGCATGGTGGACAATGTGCCAGTACAAGTAGGTAAATTCTTTGTCCCTGCCGATTTCCTAGTTGTTGATATGCAAGAAGATCCTGCTTGTCCAGTTATTCTAGGGAGACCCTTCTTGGCAACGGTGGATGCCAACATAAGCGTAAGGAAAGGAGTGCTCACCTTCAACATCAGCGATGAGGTAATTGAGTATGCTTTTAATAAAACTGAAAGGCATACAGGTCCAATGGAAGAGGTCAAATCAATCTCAACTGGCTACATCACCTGCGGGGAACCCAAGGTCAGGAATATGACCCCTGAGGAGCTAGAAAAGAGGGACATGGAGGCCCAGGTGGAGGAGATCATGGCAATCCTAAAGGAGGACGCAGAAAATCCAATCGACACAAACCAAGGTACGTCGTTATGGATTAATTATTTTTCGGATGCCTTGACAGGAACCAAGTATGGGGTCAAGATCGACCAAGGCTCCTCGACATCGAGGACCCTAGTCGACCTCGACCAAAAACAGAAACCTCCACCAGCACCAACATCGACAAGCAACAACACTGAAGTGCCAGGCTCCTCGATCTCGACCAGGCTTGTCGAGATCGACCACCCCTCTGCTGTCTCGGCTTCGCCTTCCTCGACACTGAAGACTCCAGGATCTGAAACCTCATCGAGATCGACTACGCTAGTCGAGATCGACCAAGCTCCTCGGGCACCTGCTTCCCCGACGCTGACTCCACCAAACGACCCATGCTCCTCGATCTCGACCAGGCTTGTCGAGATCGACCACCACCAGGCTCCACCAGCTCCTGTTTCCTCGACGCTGAAGCCACCAGGAGCAGAAAGCTACTCGAGATCGAGTAGCCTTGTCAAGGTCGAAAAGCCCTCAAGCCATATCAAGCTCTTTGTTAAGACTAAAGAGGATAAAAGTTCATTACAGAACTTTAACTTCTTTAACTGACCCAAAATGTTTAAAATTTCGTTACTATAATTATATTATAATTATACCCATAATTATATTATAATTGTTCATTCTATCCACCCACCATTAGTCTTAACAAAGAGCAACAATCTTTACAACGTTTATCCTCTTTATCATTAAATAAATATCAAACAAAAGGTTATAGATATATTCATCTAGGTTTAATACAAGTTGCTCTAAAACCGTTAGCTAGAAAAGGAATTGAAACTCCTGTTTTTATAGCCTTAAGAGATGATAGACTTAAATCCTACAAAGACTCTTTAATAGCTATAATTCAAACAAACATATGCAATGGCCCAGTCTACTTTAATTGTTCACCCAATTTTCATGTTGATCTTAAAGACCTAAGGGTTACCCAAACACTAACCTTAGACGTAAAAATTCAAAAAGATAATTTTAAACAACTGTCAAATTTTTTTGCTATAATCTATAGAGTTCATTACAGACTTTTAACTTCTTTAACTGACCCAAAATGTTTAATCCCTCTTGTCCCAAGAGGAGAAACAACTTTACTTCAATTAGAAGCTGAAAAATCAACAATATTCACTCCTAAGCTTATTAAATGGGATGATATAACAATCCCAACTACCTTAGAACTTGAACATGATTGTCCCCCAGATAATTTAGAAAAAAGAGATGTCTCAGAAATAATTGAGAATCCAGACGGAAAAGTACTTCTTAAAATTGGTTTCAGTAGAAGTTATTCAACTTTACCAAGACTAAGAAACAATTTATCTCCTAGATCTTCTTTTTCAGACTCCTTCTACACCGCTAGAAATACTAATTACAGTAGAAGAAATAAGAGTATAGATTTAGGAAGAGAAGACACCGAAGTAATCCTAGACTTCAATAGTCCTATACCTGATCAAATTATTGACCCTATAGACCAAACACCATCCTCTCCTACAGAAAGTGAAATGAATAGATATTCTTCAATAAATGTTATTACAAACTCCACATTCACGATAAATAAAGAATATCTTAGAACTGACTTTAATTCAAGAAAAAACAAAGATAAAAGAAATTGGTTCCTAAGTTTTGAAGAAAGCCATAAAAATAAAATTAGAGAAATTTGGTATTCTGAAATGGAGAAAACTCAAAGTAATATTCTTTTCTTCGTTTGGTTCCAAAATTATCTTAAGAAAAATGGAATAGAACACCCTTTTAATCATAAGTCCATAGAAGTACATACTAGACTTACCAAAACTTGGAACATTTTACCAGAGGGAATTGTTCATTCTATCCACCCTCCTCTCATAGGAATAAAAATTAAAACTGAAGAAGGAGAAATAACGGGAGAACCCTTTAAAAATGATAGGATGAATACCTCAGATAATAGAACTTCTATGTTAGAAGACGTTAAAAAGATTTATCAACAAAATAATTATTCTAATCAACTTCTTCATACTATAGCCTCTCAAGTAGAACTTGTTCACGAAAAGATAGCAATTGAAGATCCTAAGTTTCCTAGAAGTATTTCTAGACCTCATTTTCAAATTCAAGGAATTCCAAAAGACACTTTAAAAAATGTTTCACTAAGTCCACCTTTAACTCTAATCGACAGAATAAACCTAAAATTAGATAAAGAAAAACAAATACAATGTATAAACGAACAGAATAGTGAATCCTCCTCCAACTATCCTACTACCGAAGAATCTACAGATAATTCAGAAGATTCAGATAATGAGAAAATAATTTATAATATTGAAGCTAATTTTAAAGATGACCCTTTAGAAATAAATAAAATGAGAAGAAATAAAAAAGGATTTCAAAGGCATAGAGGAATTAATAGAAATATGGACACCGGAAACTTTTATTCTAGACCCACTCCTCCAGATATTCAATATGAAGAAAGATCTAAATTTAAATCAACAGATTATAACGGACAAAGCATCTATGAATGGAATATAGATGGGAAATCAGAAGGAGAAATCCTAAATACTCTACAGGAAATGGGAATGGCTAATATAGCCTATAAATGTTCAGATAAAAGTGACCAGGTTTGTGTATCCTTGATTGTTACTGGATTCACAGGACAATTAAAAAATTGGTGGGATAATGCCCTAACTTACCAACAAAAGGAAGAAATTTTAAATTATAAAAACCATTTAGGAGAAGAAGAACCAGTAAATCAGTTAATTTACACAATAAGTATGCATTTTATTGGAAACCCTAAAGAAGAGCTCCAAGCTAATAGAGAGATACTTTCTAATTTAAAGTGTAAGACGCTTAGCGATTATAGATGGTATAAAGACGTTTTGCTCTCATATATATTCAAGAGATCAGACTGTAATAAAGGATATTGGAAGGAACACTTCGTTTCTGGCCTTCCTTCTCTATTCGCTCAAAGGATTAATCAAAAAATTAAAGAAGAATTACAATCTGAAGAAATCCCTTGGAAAGACATAACATACGGACAACTAACTGCTTTTATTAAGAAAGAAGGATTAGCCTTATGTTCTGAACTTAAAATACAGGCTAAATATGGTAAAGATAAAGGATCACGAAGAAAAGAGTTAGGAAATTTCTGTCAAGACTTTGGATTAGAAAAAATCAGCGATCCACCTAGTAAAAGAAGACAATTTAAGAAAACTGATAAAAAACAGAGTTTTAGAAGATCTAGAAATAATCAACAGAATAATAAAAAATCAAATAAATTTAAGGATAAGAAAATTATCTGCTATAAATGGGGAAAACCGGGTCATAAAGCCAATCAGTGTAATCTTAGACAAAAGATTTCAGAAGTGTGTAAAGAAGATGAAGAATTAAAAGATAAACTAGTCAAAATACTTATCAAAGATTCATTAGAAGAAGAGAATCAAGAATCATCAGAATCTGATGACTCAGGATCTACTCAATTCTGTTATGTCATAACAAAAAGAAGTGGAAAAAGAAGCTTTATTCCAACTCATAGATAAAATTGAAGATCCAGCCATAAAACAAGAATATTTTATTAAATTAAAAAACTTAATTTTCAAAGAACAAAAAACTCTTCCAGAAGAACCATTTAGTTTATCAAAGATGATAAGCAAAAGACCTTCATCAAGTATATTCTCCTCTATAACTACTAAAGACCTTCAGGCTGAAGTTAATAACTTGAAGAAAGAAGTTAATGCTTTACAAGAACAACTTATTCTAAATGAAGCCAAAGACTTAGAATTAGAAACTAGAATTGCTCATCTTGAATTAAATAAACATAGTAGTGATGAACAATCTTCAGACTCATCCTCTAATATTAGATCTAATGAAGATATTAATATTAATGACGATACTTTCATAAATGTTATTGATCAAATAAACTTTCAAAAATGGTATGTTTATATAACCATAAAAGTTGAAGATTTCGTACTTAATGCTATCGCTCTATTAGACAGCGGAGCTGACCTCAATTGCATTTGCGAAGGGATTATTCCTTCAAAATATTATCATAAAACTACAGAAAAGCTACAAATTGCAAATGGTGTTAGAATGAAACTTAATTACAAAATCCCTAGTACATCTGTTTGTAACAATGGATATTGTTTTAAAAATACTTTTATAATGGTAAAGGATTTAGCACAAGAAGTCATATTAGGAACACCTTTTTTAACACAAATCTATCCTTTTAAAGTCAATAGACATGGTGTTCATACTAAAATAATGGGAACTAAACTAACATTTAAATTTCTTAATCCCATTACGCAATCAGATGTTACTCTACTTCAGACCTCATCTGTAATAAAAAATATAGACCTTATTACTAGAAAGTCACTATTAATTAACTCCCTCACTAAAGAGATATCCAATCTAAAAATTGAAGAAAAATTAAAAAATCCTAACCTTCAACTAAAAATAAAAGACCTAGAAGATCTTTTTCGACGATCAGTTTGTTCAGATTCCCCGACTGCATTCTGGGAAAGAAGAAAACATCAAGTAACTCTCCCTTATGAAAAAGAATTCAAGGAAATAGATATTCCCACTAAAGCAAGATTTATACAGATGAATTTTGAACTTTTAAACCATTGTAAAGAAGAGATAAAATCCCTTTTAGATAAAAAATTAATTGGAGAATCTAAGTCTCCATGGAGTTGTGCAGCCTTCTATGTTAATAATCAAGCAGAAAAGGAAAGAGGAGTTCCCCGTCTTGTCATAAATTATAAACCTCTTAACAAAGTTCTCCAATGGATAAGATATCCTTTACCAAACAAAAGAGATTTACTTAATAGACTATGAATGGAATGTAATGCCATTCGGATTAAAAAATACCCCTTCAGAATTTCAAAAAATCATGAATGATATATTCAATCCCTACTCTACTTTCACAATAGTTTACATAGATGATGTTTTAATATTTTCCAAAACAATAGATGAACATTTTAAACACCAAAACACCTTTTTCCACATTGTCAAGAAAAATGGTTTAGATGTCTCAGCTTCAAAAATAAAATTGTGTCAAACACAAATTAGATTTTTAGGTCATAATATTTATCAACAGACGATAAAACCAATAAATAGAAGTATAGAATTTGCCAACAAATTCCCTGATGAAATAAAAGATAAAACCCAACTCCAAAGACTTTTAGGATGTTTGAACTATATATCAGATTTCTTTCCCAATCTTAAACAAATGTGCACTCTTCTATTTCAAAGGCTTAGGAAAAATCCGCCTGGTCGGACTGAAGAACACACGAAAATAGTTCGTTTGATAAAAGATAAGGTCAAGACCCTTCCTTGTATAAACATTCCTCATCCCTCTGCCTATATGATAGTTGAAACCGATGCCTCAGAAATAGGTTACGGAGGAATACTTAAACAAAGACTACCAGAACAATCTAAAGAAACTTTAGTTAGATATTATTCTGGTGTATGGTCTGGACCACAAAAGAATTATAGCACTGTTAAAAAAGAAGTACTCTCTATTGTTTCATGTATTTCAAAATTCCAAGATGATCTTTATAACAAGAAATTTTTACTTCGTGTTGATTGTAAATCAGCCAAAGAAATTTTACAAAAGGACGTTCAAAACCTGGTTTCAAAACAGATCTTTGCTAGATGGCAAGCCATAGTCTCAGTCTTCGATTTCGAAATAGAATTTATAAAAGGAGAAAAGAATTCTTTACCTGATTTTCTTACAAGAGAATTTTTACAGGGAAAAACTACACAATGAAATTTCTTTATAAAATATGGAAGGAGAAGATTGAACAAGATCTTTGGATTCCACCAGTCCAAGATGTGATTGACCTTTCTATTCTCCATGGCCATCCTGATCAACAAATGATTGATTTTCTCAAGGAATTAAAATTGGAGGCCAGGAAGAGATTAAATAAGATTCCATTTTGATAAATGTTTCTTCTACCAACTGCTTTCTTACAAAAGAATTTGTACAGGGTTTAACATGAAGACTGTTATTGTTAACCCTCATTTCAAAAAAGTGAGAGAACAAATAGAGCAAGATTTGCAAATACCCTTTCTTCGGGCAATGTTCAGACTATCTATGATAAGAGGAGCTCCAGATTTTGACTTAATCTTAGTTATTGACCAAAGGTTACAAATTGCAGATAAAAGATTCAGAAGAATTCCATTTTAATGGAATCCAGCAACAGAAAACAGATTCCACAGGATTATGAGCCTGTCCCTGCAAGTTCAGCTATGGTCCCAGTCCACAATCAGTTCCGGTCCCTTTCTCAATATCCTCCTCTCTCATACAAGGAAGTTCTCTCCATACCAAACCAAGTCCAATATGTTTCCAAACCAAGTCCAATACAAGAAGTCTATCTAACTCCAGAACATGAAATTTTACGCCAAGCACAAATAGAACCCTTCATCAAAAAATTATTTCCTAAAGGATTCCAGTGGTTTCCCGATGACACCAAAAAGACCAGAAAATTCTACGAACTTATCCTTATAGACTCTGGTTCCTCAGAGATTATTCACAGAATGTGTGATGCAGACCCCACAAAAATCAACTTCTCTAAGATCAAGATCCTTCAGGTTCTATCAACCTCTGACTGGGATGACCTTCGGGACTCAGACCATTTTCAGTTCCCCAAGCAGTGCCAGGATATTCTTACATGGATTATAAAATGGCCTGGAGCTACTGCCTACTAGTAAGACCATTTAACCACTCATGGTTTATATTTTTCGAGAGAAAATGCAACGGCAACATTCCAGTATGGTTTTATCAATGGTGGTATCACTTTGGTGCTACTACTGATATATTCCCAGACACAGCCAGACTTGCATATGACTACTACTACAAGCACTCTCCAGACAAACTTTTTACCAGGCTACTACGATTTCACAGGGACACGGGTTTAGCATGGATCCTTTGCTGGACCTACGAGACCATACAAATTTTCCCAAAGCCCTTTCCTTTAACCCTGTGTAGAAGATATAAAATTCGATGGTGGGAAAAATTTAACCTCAGTGTTCTCATAGTACAAAAGGCCCATGATATTCTCACCAAAAAGAAGTCCAACTACAAACCACAAAGCCCAAACCCAAAGCCACAAACAAATGTCCAAACAAATGTCCCTCAATCACCAAATTCCCCAATAAATTTCACTGCTGAACAACTTCAACAGTGGAAAGAGTTCCAAGCCTTCCAGAATTATATGGCAGCCCAAAAACAACAAGCCAGTACTTCTAGTTCCCCACATAGTCTACTTGTCAAAGATAATCCCGAACAGGAAAGTCAAGACCCTTTTGATTTTTAGTTATATATATATATATATATATATATATATATATATATATATATATATATATATATATATATATATATATATATATATATATATATATATAATGTTTGTATGAGTGTATGATT
Source organism: Persicaria tinctoria (assembly GCA_037127255.1). Taxonomy (NCBI): domain Eukaryota; kingdom Viridiplantae; phylum Streptophyta; class Magnoliopsida; order Caryophyllales; family Polygonaceae; genus Persicaria; species Persicaria tinctoria. The sequence continues at coordinate 29,059,527 of JBANSL010000007.1, read as the reverse complement.
GTATGTGTTTGTATGAGTGTATGTAAAAATTTATGTAAATAGGTTTTATATAATGTAATCAGCAGACCACAAACCACTCAAGCTATCAAGGAAAGAACAGAAGACGACCACAGACTGATGGAAAGAAAAGCCGACGACAACAGTCACTATTCATAGTCACTATTCTCAGTCACTATTCACGGTCACTATTCACGACAAAAGTTACTATGCACTATTCACTATTTCAACTTTTACTATTCACTCGTATTATTCATAAAAAGCCAAAGAGGCATCTCCCGCTATTTTCGCGGGAAGAAAGACTTCATCAGAATAGCTCCATCACATGCCTACTGTTGAACTACAAAAGACATATGCAATGACGTCAAATGGAGATCAACTCTTGCCTATATAAAGAAGGATACAGATTGAGGAGGGGGCATCGAAAAATGAGAGAGCACAAAAACCTCTTAAATTCTCAAACCCCTTGTAATCTTTCTTTCATGTTTCAAGTTCTTAGTACTTATTTGAAGAAAAGTTTACATCTTTGTAAGTCTTTCTAATTTCTTGAAGTACCATAATTGCTTGTATGATAAAGTGTTGAGACAATATAAAAGTTTTATATATATTTTCCTCTGTTTTAAGTATTTATATATTATAATTTTATGTGTTTTAAAATTTCGTTACTATAATTATATTATAATTATACCCATAATTATATTATAATTGTTCATTCTATCCACCCACCATTAGTCTTATCAAAGAGCAACAATCTTTACAACGTTTATCCTCTTTATCATTAAATAAATATCAAACAAAAGGTTATAGATATATTCATCTAGGTTTAATACAAGTTGCTCTAAAACCGTTAGCTAGAAAAGGAATTGAAACTCCTGTTTTTATAGCCTTAAGAGATGATAGACTTAAATCCTACAAAGACTCTTTAATAGCTATATTTCAAACAAACATATGCAATGGCCCAGTCTACTTTAATTGTTCACCCAATTTTCATGTTGATCTTACAAACCTAAGGGTTACCCAAACACTAACCTTAGACGTAAAAATTCAAAAAGATAATTTTAAACAACTGTCAAATTTTTTTGCTATAATCTATAGAGTTCATTACAGACTTTTAACTTCTTTAACTGACCCAAGAGAATTTTTGCTATAATCTATAGAGTTCAAAACCTGGTTTTAAAACAGATCTTTGCTAGATGGCAAGCCATAGTCTCAGTCTTCGATTTCGAAATAGAATTTATAAAAGGAGAAAAGAATTCTTTAGCTGATTTTCTTACAAGAGAATTTTTACAGGGAAAAACTACACAATGAAATTTATTTATAAAATATGGAAGGAGAAGATTGAACAAGATCTTTGGATTCCACCAGTCCAAGATGTGATTGACCTTTCTATTCTCCATGGCCATCCTGATCAACAAATGATTGATTTTCTCAAGGAATTAAAATTGGAGGCCAGGAAGAGATTAAATAAGATTCCATTTTGATAAATGTTTCTTCTACCAACTGCTTTCTTACAAAAGAATTTGTACAGGGTTTAACATGAAGACTGTTATTGTTAACCCTCATTTCAAAAAAGTGAGAGAACAAATAGAGCAAGATTTGCAAATACCCTTTCTTCGGGCAATGTTCAGACTATCTATGATAAGAGGAGCTCCAGATTTTGACTTAATCTTAGTTATTGACCAAAGGTTACAAATTGCAGATAAAAGATTCAGAAGAATTCCATTTTAATGGAATCCAGCAACAGAAAACAGATTCCACAGGATTATGAGCCTGTCCCTGCAAGTTCAGCTATGGTCCCAGTCCACAATCAGTTCCGGTCCCTTTCTCAATATCCTCCTCTCTCATACCAAGAAGTTCTCTCCGTACCAAACCAAGTCCAATATGTTACCAAACCAAGTCCAATTATGAGCCTCTCTCATACCAAGAACTTCTTTAACAAACCTAAATTTTTGCTATAATCTATAGAGTTCAAAACCTGGTTTCAAAACAGATCTTTGCTAGATGGCAAGCCATAGTCTCAGTCTTCGATTTCGAAATAGAATTTATAAAAGGAGAAAAGAATTCTTTACCTGATTTTCTTACAAGAGAATTTTTACAGGGAAAAACTACACAATGAAATAGCATGGGCTTGCCATCTAGCAAAGATCTGTTTTGAAACCAGGTTTTGAACGTCCTTTTGTAAAATTTCTTTGGCTGATTTACAATCAACACGAAGTAAAAATTTCTTGTTATAAAGATCATCTTGGAATTTTGAAATACATGAAACAATAGAGAGTACTTCTTTTTTAACAGTGCTATAATTCTTTTGTGGTCCAGACCATACACCAGAATAATATCTAACTAAAGTTTCTTTAGATTGTTCTGGTAGTCTTTGTTTAAGTATTCCTCCGTAACCTATTTATGAGGAATCGGTTTCAACTATCATATAGGCAGAGGGATGAGGAATGTTTATACAAGGAAGGGTCTTGACCTTATCTTTTATCATACGAACTATTTTCGTGTGTTCTTCAGTCCAAGGAGGCGGGTTTTTCCTAAGCCTTTGAAATAGGAGAGTGCACATTTGTCTAAGATTGGGAAAGAAATCTGATATATAGTTCAAACATCCTAAAAATCTTTGAAGTTGGGTTTTATCTTTTATTTCATCAGGGAATTTGTTGGCAAATTCTATACTTCTATTTATTGGTTTTATCGTCTGTTGATAAATATTATGACCTAAAAATCTTATTTGTGTTTGAAACAATTTTATTTTTGAAGTTGAGACAGCTAAACCATTTTTCTTAACAATATGGAAAAAGGTGTTTAGGTGTTTAAAATGTTCATCTATTGTTTTGGAAAATATTAAAACATCATCTATGTAAACTATTGTGAAAGTAGAGTAGGGATTGAATATATCATTCATGATTTTTTGAAATTCTAAAGGGGCATTTTTTAATCCGAATGGCATTACATTCCATTCATAGTGTCCAAAGGGAATTGTGAAAGTTGTCTTATATCTATCTTCTTCTTTTATTTGTATTTGCCAAAATCCACTTTTCATATCAAATTTGGAGTATATGTTAGAATCAAAAAGTCTATTAAGTAAATCTCTTTTGTTTGGTAAAGGATATCTTATCCATTGGAGAACTTTGTTAAGAGGTTTATAATTTATGACAAGACGGGGAACTCCTCTTTCCTTTTTTGCTTGATTATTAACATAGAAGGCTGCACAACTCCATGAAGACTTAGAGAGAATTAATTTTTTATCTAAAAGGGATTTTATCTCTTCTTTACAATGGTTTAAAAGTTCAAAATTCATCTGTATAGGTCTTGCTTTAGTGGGAATATCTATTTCCTTGAATTCTTTTTCATAAGGGAGAGTTACTTGATGTTTTCTTCTTTTCCAGAATGCAGTCGGGGAATCTGAACAAACTGATCGTCGAAAAAGATCTTCTAGGTCTTTTATTTTTAGTTGAAGGTTAGGATTTTTTAATTTTTCTTCAATTTTTAGATTGGATATCTCTTTAGTGAGGGAGTTAATTAATAGTGACTTTCTAGTAATAAGGTCTATATTTTTTATTACAGATGAGGTCTGAAGTAGAGTGACATCTGATTGCGTAATGGGATTAAGAAATTTAAATGTTAGTTTAGTTCCCATTATTTTAGTATGAACACCATGTCTATTGACTTTAAAGGGATAGATTTGTGTTAAAAAAGGTGTTCCTAATATGATTTCTTGTGCTAAATCCTTTACCATTATAAAAGTATTTTTAAAACAATATCCATTGTTACAAACAGATGTACTAGGGATTTTGTAATTAAGTTTCATTCTAACACCATTTGCATTTTGTAGCTTTTCTGTAGTTTTATGATAATATTTTGAAGGAATAATCCCTTCACAAATGCAATTGAGGTCAGCTTCGCTGTCTAATAGAGCGATAGTATTAAGTACGAAATCTTCAACTTTTATGGTTATATAAACATACCATTTTTGAAAGTTTATTTGATCAATAACATTTATGAAAGTATCGTCATTAATATTAATATCTTCTTTAGATCTAATATTAGAGGATGAGTCTGAAGATTGTTCATCACTACCATGTTTATTTAATTCAAGATGAGCAATTCTAGTTTCTAATTCTAAGTCTTTGACTTCATTTAGAATAAGTTGTTCTTGTAAAGCATTAACTTCTTTCTTCAAGTTATTAACTTGAGCCTGAAGGTCTTTAGTAGTTATAGAGGAGAATATACTTGATGAAGGTCTTTTGCTTATCATCTTTGATAAACTAAATGGTTCTTCTGGAAGAGTTTTTTGTTCTTTGAAAATTAAGTTTTTTAATTTAATAAAATATTCTTGTTTTATGGGTGGATCTTCAATTTTATCTATGAGTTGGAATAAAGCGTCTTTTTCCACTTCTTTTGTTATGACATAACAGAATTGAGTAGATCCTGAGTCATCAGAGTATGATGATTCTTGATTCTCTTCTTCTGATGAATCTTTGATAAGTATTTTAACTAGTTTATCTTTTAATTCTTCATCTTCTTTACACACTTCTGAAATCTTTTGTCTAAGATTACACTGATTGGCTTTATGACCCGGTTTTCCACATTTATAGCAGATAATTTTCTTATCCTTAAATTTATTTTATTTTTTATTATTCTGTTGATTATTTCTAGATCTTCTAAAACTCTGTTTTTTATCAGTTTTCTTAAATTGTCTTCTTTTACTAGGTGGATCGCTGATTTTTTCTAATCCAAAGTCTTGACAGAAATTTCCTAACTCTTTTCTTCGTGATCCTTTATCTTTACCATATTTAGCCTGTATTTTAAGTTCAGAACATAAGTCTAATCCTTCTTTCTTAATAAAAACAGTTAGCTGTCCGTATGTTATGTCTTTCCAAGGGATTTCTTCAGATTGTAATTCTTCTTTAATTTTTTGATTAATCCTTTGAGCGAATAGAGAAGGAAGGCCAGAAACGAAGTGTTCCTTCCAATATCCTTTATTATAGTCTGATCTCTTGAATATATATGAGAGGAAAACGTCTTTATACCATCTATAATCTCTAAGCGTCTTACACTTTAAATTAGAAAGTATCTCTCTATTAGCTTGGAGCTCTTCTTTAGGGTTTCCAATAAAATGCATACTTATTGTGTAAATTAACTGATTTACTGGTTCTTCTTCTCCTAAATCGTTTTTATAATTTAAAATTCCTTCCTTTTGTTGGTAAGTTAGGGCATTATCCCACCAATTTTTTAATTGTCATGTGAATCCAGTAACAATGAAGGATACACAAACCTGGTCACTTTTATCTGAACATTTATAGGCTATATTAGCCATTCCCATTTCCCGTAGAGTATTTAGGATTTCTCCTTCTGATTTCCCATCTATATTCCATTCATAGATGCTTTGTCCGTTATAATCTGTTGATTTAAATTTAGATCTTTCTTCATATTGAATATCTGGAGGAGTGGGTCTAGAATAAAAGTTTCTGGTGTCCATATTTCTATTAATTCCTCTATGCCTTTGAAATCCTTTTTTATTTCTTCTCATTTTATTTATTTCTAAAGGGTCATCTTTAAAATTAGCTTCAATATTATAAATTATTTTCTCATTATTTGAATCTTCTGAATTATCTGTAGATTCTTCGGTAGTAGGATAGTTGAAGGAGGATTCACTATTCTGTTCGTTTATACATTGTATTTGTTTTTCTTTATCTAATTTTAGGTTTATTCTGTCGATTAGAGTTAAAGGTGGACTTAGTGAAACATTTTTTAAAGTGTCTTTTGGAATTCCTTGAATTTGAAAATGAGGTCTAGAAATACTTCTAGGAAACTTAGGATCTTCAATTGCTATCTTTTCGTGCACAAGTTCTGCTTGAGAGGCTATAGTATGAAGAAGTTGATTAGAATAATTATTTTGTTGATAAATCTTTTTAACGTCTTCTAACGTAGAAATTCTATTATCTGAGGTATTCATCCTATCATTTTTAAAGGGTTCTCCTGTTATTTCTCCTTCTTCAGTTTTAATTTTTATTCCTTTGAGAGGAGGGTGGATAGAATGAACAATTCCCTCTGGTAAAATGTTCCAAGTTTTGGTAAGTCTAGTCTGTACTTCTATGGACTTATGATTAAAAGGGTGTTCTATTCCATTTTTCTTAAGATAATTTTGGAACCAAACGAAGAAAAGAATATTACTTTGTGTTTTCTCCATTTCAGAATACCAAATTTCTCTAATTTTATTTTTATGGCTTTCGTCAAAACTTAGGAACCAATTTCTTTTATCTTTGTTTTTTCTTGAATTAAAGTCAGTTCTAAGATATTCTTTATTTATCGTGAATGTGGAGTTTGTAATAACATTTATTGAAGAATATCTATTCATTTCACTTTCTGTAGGAGAGGATGGTGTTTGGTCTATAGGGTCAATAATTTGATCAGGTATAGGACTATTGAAGTCTAGGATTACTTCGATGTCTTCTCTTCCTAAATCTATACTCTTATTTCTTCTACTCTAATTAGTATTTCTAGCGGTGTAGAAGGAGTCTAAAAAAGAAGATCTAGGAGATAAATTGTTTCTTAGTCTTGGTAAAGTTGAATAACTTCTACTGAAACCAAATTTAAGAAGTACTTTTCCGTCTGGATTCTCAATTATTTCTGAGACATCTCTTTTTTCTAAATTATCTGGGGGACAATCATGTTCAAGTTCTAAGGTAGTTGGGATTGTTATATCATCCCATTTAATAAGCTTAGGAGTGAATATTGTGGATTTTTCAGCTTCTAATTGAAGTAAAGTTGTTTCTCCTCTTGGGACAGGAGGGATTAAACATTTTGGGTCAGTTAAAGAAGTTAAAAGTCTGTAATGAACTCTATAGATTATAGCAAAATTTTTTGACAGTTGTTTAAAATTATCTTTTAGAATTTTTACGTCTAAGGTTAGTGTTTGGGTAACCCTTGGGTCTGTAAGATCAACATGAAAATTGGGTGAACAATTAAAGTAGACTGGGCCATTGCATATGTTTGTTTGAATTATAGCTATTAAAGAGTCTTTGTAGGATTTAAGTCTATCATCTCTTAAGGCTATAAAAACAGGAGTATCAATTCCTTTTCTAGCTAACGGTTTTAGAGCAACTTGTATTAAACCTAGATGAATATATCTATAACCTTTTGTTTGATATTTATTTAATGATAAAGAGGATAAAAGTTGTAAAGATTGTTGCTCTTTGTTAAGACTAATGGTTTCTTCATGACTTCTTACACTAAAGGCTGTTTTAATGTCTATAATTCCAATTCTGTAAATGGATTCTATATTCTGATGAGGAATGGACCAATCAACCATATTGTTTTCATCATTTGTATACAAATTTTCATTACTATGTACAACAGGGTTACTATTAGAACTAGAACCCCTAGAAAGCATTCTTCTAAACTGTAAAGCCATATTTCTTAGAGACCGATTAACATTACAAATTCAGAGTTAACACTATTAACGTGTGCGTGCTTGGTTTAGTCGTAAACCCGCTTGGTCAGCCCACGATAGGGTGGTCCCGGTTGTTGTGAGCCTAATTTGCCATATTTTACATTTACTTTTATATCGATTTCTGCATACATTGCATACGTTTGGGTTAGAATAATACAGAATCTATGTAGTTTACACTTATTTGCAATATATGGAGGTCTACACAAGTTTTGGTTATATTTCACAGAAATCGGACGCACTTTGGAGCTTAAAGGAAACTCATGGAGAAGCTAAGAATGGTGCAGCTGGAGAAAAGGCCATTTTTCACCATTCTTCGTTCTGAATCAAGCTTTGATGTCTTCATGAGCGTTGTAGCCCTGAGAAAGAGCTTTCTAACGCATGGTCATATGCGTCAATCCAATGAACGAGGACTCGGGAAAGTGCGTTTCAAGAACAGAGCAGAAAGCTGAGAAAACTTTACTCGAGATCGAGTAGACTTACTCGAGATCGACCAAAAGTGCCTGGTCGAGGACGTAGCTGATCGAGAAGCCGACGACGAAGACATGCCGGGTTACACTCTACTCGAGATCGAGTAGACCTACTCGAGATCGAGTAGACCTACTCGAGATCGAGGAGCCCAGAAGCCGTGTCCGAGCATGTCGAGCAGAGTCGCCCGAGAAGACCTAGTCGACAGGCCAGTCTAGTCGAGATCGACGAGAGGCACTCGAGATCGACTAGACCCGTGAGCCAAATCCGAGCCACATCGAGCACCAGCTAGCCGAGACGCGCCAGTCGACCAACTTTCCTACTCGAGATCGACTAGACCATTGTCGAGATCGAGTAGACCTCTAGAGCCGTGTTACTCAGTTTGACGAATCCTACTCGGTGTGGGATTACTTGGGCCCGAAGATTGCCGATTCTATCCGAAATCATCAAGCCACATCATGAAGGAAGAGATCTATCCACTCAAGACACTTTAGATATTATTTCCCTTTTAGATTTAATTTCCTTGTTGCTTTTATTTATCTTTAAAGTCTTAGATATAGTTTTAGATATAGATATAGATATTTTATCCTTGAGTAGCAAGGAATAGAAGGCTATAAATAAAGTCCATGGGGCTGATTTTAGATTAATTCAATTTCAGTCAGAGACAAGTTGTTCCAAGGAGAAGTTTTAGGGGTTCGAAGGTGAAGACTCCACCTTGATTGTAAGATCTTGAGAACTAACGTGCAGGTGATCTAAAGGATGATGAAAGACAAAAAGGCTGGGTTTCAAGATCTTGAAACCCAGACTAAAATATTTTGATCACTTATACATTTATCTAGTTCAACTTGTTCTTTTACAGGAAAGAATTCGAGGCCAATCTTTTTGGGCCTAAATTATAAAAGGCTCTATATTGGGCTATATGATGAGACTTGGGCTTTATCGAATTATATATGAGTTTCTCATCTAACCCATTTTATGTACTAGATACATTATGCATATTCTTTCTTGATTTCACCTTTCTATACAAGGAAAGAATTGATCCATGGCTGATCATGCTTGATCATGAAGAAAGTCTAAGGAACATCTCGGAAGCCACACAAGGATCTGTTTTGGAAGGAATTCAAATGTGTTAGAAAGAATTTGAAATTCAAACGGTTTTCCCTCCAAGAAACTCTGCAAGTGTTCCTACTATAAAAAGACGAAGGCTATGAAGGATGGATCTAACCAAGCATCTAAGCAACCACGCAAGCATTCATAGCATCCCAAAAGCACTCGTCAAGTTTCTCTTACATCCTCCTATTTCTAGTTGGTGATCATTGTTTAAGAGTTGAGAGAAACACAAGCACCTATTGTACAAGTAATTTGTCTTACACTTAGAGTTCCTATACTCGATCAAAACACACTTGGTGTGTGGTGTGAGCTTTTATTTCACTTGTAAGTTTGAGAGCTAGAATAGAAGCGGTGAGGCTTTGTATAGAGAAAGGGAAGTTTCTCTAGGAAGTTCTAGGCTCAAAGGAAGTGAAATAAGAAGTGTTTGAATCCTACGGATTGGATAATCCTAGGCGGGGACGTAGGCAATTTGGTGCCAAACCTCGTTAACAATTCGTGTGTTCATCTTTATATTCCGCATTTACTTTATCACATTCGATTTTACTTTGTCAAGTTCTGATAGCCTATATCAAGGTCTTGACAAGTTGCACTAAATTTCTATTGTTGCGAAAATCGTCCATACTCTATTCACCCCCCCTTCTAGAGTATTATTCATTGCCTTATAGACTCTTCAATTGGTATCAGAGCTTGGCTCACTGTTTTGATTTAACAATCTTGTGAGTTTTCAGTATGTCTACCATAGGTGATGGAGGTTTTGCTCAAGGAAGGTCAACCAATAGGCCTCCACTTTTCTGTGGCAATAACTTTGTCCACTGGAGATCACTGATGCAAATGTTCATCATTGATCAAGACCTTGAGCTATGGGGCCTTGTCAAGAATGGACCACACGTTCCTAAAAAGACTGTCGATGGAAAGCAAGTTGATAAAACTGAGACTGATTACGATCAGACTGATCTTGAGAACATTGCTAAGAACTACAAGGCTATGAATCTATTATATTGCGCTCTCGATGCTAATGAGTTTAATCGTGTCTCAGCTTGCAAAAGTGCCAAGGAAATTTGGGACAAACTTATAGTTACTTATGAGGGCACAAGTCAAGTCAAAGAGAGTAAGATTAATATCTTTCTCAGGCAATACGAACTTTTCAAGATGAATCCCGATGAGACAGTAAAGGAGATGTTCACGAGATTCACTCAAATTGTTAACAACCTCGACTCACTCGGGAAAACCTTCTCCAACCCAGAAAAGGTTCGAAAGGTTCTAAGGAGCCTTCCAAAAACCAAGTGGGGTCCCAAGGTTACTGCAATTGAGGAAGCTCAAGATCTCTCTACACTACCATTAGATGATCTTCTCGGAAAACTTATCACTCATGAGATGATATTGAACGAGGAAGATGGAGAAGTACCCTCAACAACAAAGAACCTTGCTCTCAAGGCAAAGAAAGATCACTCACAATCTGAGAGTGATGAATCAGACGACGAAGATGATCCCTTTGCTCTCATCACACGGGGATTAGCTCGAATTCTGAAGATGAAAAAACAATTTTCCAACCGTGAAAATGCTGATTCATCTAGGTTCAAAAGCAAGTATCCCAACACGTCAAAGAAGCCAAAAGTGCTAACATGTTTTGAGTGTGGTGAGACAGATCATCTCGTAAAGGAATGCCCTATGAAGAAAAGAAATAAGTTCAAGAAATATGAACAAAAGAAAAGGGCTATGCTTGCAACCTGGAGTGACTCAGATTCATCATGTGACTCAGACACCGAAAAAGAACAGGCTAATCTTTGTCTTATGGCTGAGCACGAAGGATCACAGACTCAAGACCTTGAACAAGTGGTAAGAAATCTAATGTCTAGTCCTCCCGATGTTCTTTCTGAAGTCCTAAGAAATATGATTTCTAATGAAGATGCTTACAACAGTGAAATCAACACCTTGAAGGAAAAGCTGATAGATCAACAGAAATGCATCAGTGATATGTCGCTGGAAATGAAAAATCTTGAAACATCTCGGACAGCCCTTGACATTAAAGTCAAGACCTTGAGCTCAGAAAATTCTGATCTCAGGCAAAGCCTCTCCTCTCTAAAGAATCGTAATGAGGATTTAGAGAAAGAGAAGGCAAAGCTAACCGATAAGTGTCAAGACCAGCAGACCTCACTCATTCAATTCACCAGATCTAAAGCTAATCTTGATAAGATGTTGGGTGAACAACAACTCTCTATTAATAGAAGTGGTATTGGATACAACAAGAATTTTCCAAAGAAACCTAGTACCACTTTTGTTAAAGCTAAAGGCTATTGGCGTTCACCTACTTGCTTCCATTGTTGTAAGAAAGGGCATGTTAGAGAAACTTGTCCATATAGGAGAAAGGATCCCTACATCATTAGAAATACATTTCCAGTTCGACTTAATGAACAGATAAAACAAGTTTGGGTTCCTAAAGGGACAAGACTACCCAACATGGTCTATCCTCATTATGAATCTAAAACTATGTACTGGTCTAGCCGGAAAGGTTGATGTTGGTATTGCAGGATATCATCAAGAGCAAAGAGCCAAAATGGATAATGGACAGTGGATGCTCACGACACATGAGTGGAAAGAAATCACTATTTCAAGATCTTAAGGAACAAACCACTGGAAATATTACTCTTGGTGATAAAGGGAAATGCAACATTATTGGTATTGGTAATATTGGGAATTCAGAAAGTTGCATTAAGGATGTTTATCTTGTTGATGGATTAAAGTATAACCTCTTAAGTGTCTCTCAGTTGTGTGACAAAGGAAACAAAGTTGGCTTTGATAGACACAAATGTGAAGTCAGAAATGAAGAAACTGATGATCTAATCCTCATTGCTCACAGGCACAACAACACGTATGCTGTAAATGCTAATCATATTACAGGCACAAAACTCAAGTGTCTCAAGGTCTTGACATAAGACCCCAGCCTATGGCATAGAAGACTAGGTCATGTAAGCATGCACACCCTCAATAAGCTCAAAACAAGAGATCTTGTGAGAGGATTGCCTGATCTAAACTTCAAGAAAGAAGATCTATGCAATGCATGTACAAGAGGCAAACAAACACGCAGTTCCTTCAAACCTAAAAAGGTTGTAAGTTCCTCTCGCCCTCTTGAGTTGTTACATATGGACTTGTGTGGACCTATGCGAGTCAAATCTCCAAAGGGCAAACAATACATCTTGGTTATTATTGATGATTTCTCTCGTTTTACATGGATCTCCTTTTTAAGAGAAAAATCAGAGGCTTTGCTCGAGTTTTCTAAACTTTGCAAAGAGTTGCAGACCTTGAAAAACATGCCTATTGTCTCCATTAGGAGTGATCATGGTAGAGAATTTGATCAACTTAAGTTTGATTTGTTCTGTGCTAAGTATGGAATTTCACACAACTTTTGAGCACCTAGAACTCCTCAACAAAACGGAGTTGTGGAACGAAAGAACCGCACTTTGGAGGACATGTCTAGAACAATGCTTTTGGAAAATGGTTTGCCAAAAATCTACTGGGCTGAGGCTGTTAATACAGCCAACTACATCTTGAATCGATGCTTAATTCGTCCCAATTTTAAAAAGACTCCCTATGAACTTTTCAAAGGAAGAAAGCCTAGCATTTCCTACTTCAAACCTTTTGGATGCACTTGCTTTGTTCATAACAATGGCAAAGATAATCTTGGAAAATTTGACGCACGTAGTGATGAAGGTATCTTCCTTGGTTATTTTACTACTAACAAAGCTTATAGAGTTTATAACAAGCGCACCAAAATTGTTGAGGAGAGTATCCATGTGGTATTCGACGAAAGCAACAACGGTGTGTTGAGTGAAGGTTTTGCAGATCTCAATCTAAATCATCATGATTCGGATGGAGAAGAAGAGGACAAGGCTGAAAATAAGCAGGACCAAGAAAGAAACATGTAAGAACAAATCCAAGATACCAATGAGCTATCTCAAGACCTTGAGAAGGGACTACAGAATCAGGATTCAGTCATTGAAGAATCCAACAGTCAAATTATCTCTCAAGACCTTGAAGAGAGACCTGCTACTATCTCTAACAATCAGGGACCAAAGCTACGAAAATTCAAACATGCCTCTTCACACTCAGCTCAAGATATCATATCAGATCCATCCTCTAGGGTACAAACTCGATCTAGATTAAAGAATCTTTGTGCCTTTTATGCTTTTGTTTCTCTTGTAGAACCAAAAACCCCAGCTAAAGCACTCAAGGACTCGGACTGGATCACTGCCATGCAAAATGAGCTAAATGAGTTCGAATGAAACAAGGTATGGACTCTTCAACCCAGGCCACAACACCAATCAGTCATAGGGACTAGATGGGTGTTTCGGAATAAACTGGATGAAGCTGGCAAGATCATTCGAAACAAAGCAAGACTTGTTGCCTAAGGATACAATCAAGAAGAAGGTATAGACTACGAGGAGACATTTGCTCCTGTAGCAAGGTTAGAAGCTATACGAATATTACTTGCTTTTGCATCCTTCATGGGTATCAAGCTATTTCAAATGGATGTCAAATGTGCATTCCTAAATGGGGTCTTAGAAGAAGAGGTTTATGTTGCTCAACCACCAAGTTTTGAAAGTGAAGAATTTCCTAATCATGTGTATAAATTGGACAAAGCTCTCTATGGTCTCAAACGAGCCCCAAGAGCTTGGTATGAAAGATTGTCCAAATACCTTCTTAAAAATGGTTTTCAAAGAGGATTGATTGATAAAACTCTCTTCATCAAAACTCGTGGAAATGATCTTTTGATTGTTCAAATATATGTAGACGATATACTATTTGGTGCTACTAATGATTCCCTTTGCAAGGAGTTTTCTGAAATTATGTGCAGGGAATTCGAAATGAGTCTCATGGGAGAATTAAACTTCTTCCTTGGCTTACAAGTTCTTCAAACAAGTAAGGGTATCTTTTTGAATCAAGGGAAATATACCAGGGATCTACTAAAGAAATACAAAATGGAACAATCAAAGGTAGCAAAGACCCCTATGAGCTCCACTCTCTCCCTTGATCAAGATAAGAATGGTAAGAATGTGAACCAAAAAGAGTACAGAGGTATGATTGGTTCACTCCTATACCTTACTGCTAGTAGACCTGACATAATGTTCAGTGTCTGTATGTGTGCTCGATTCCAAAGTGATCCCAAAGAGTCTCATCTTATTGCTGTAAAAATGATCTTCAGATACCTAAATGGATCTCAAGACCTTGGGCTATGGTATCCCAAACAAAGTAACTTTCATTTAAAAGGCTACTCAGATGCAGATTTTGCAAGATACAAAGTTGATAGAAAAAGCACTTCTGGCTGTTGCCAACTCCTAGGATCCTCCTTGATAAGTTGGCACTCTAAGAAACAGAATTCAGTAGCCTTATCAACTGCAGAAGCCGAGTACATTGCTGCTGGTGCATGTTGCTCTCAGATTCTTTGGATAGCACAACAACTCAGAGACCTTGGAATTGATCTTAAAGGTATTCCTATCTTGTGTGATAATACTAGTGCTATTTCAATCACTAAAAATCCAGTGCAGCATTCGAGAACCAAGCACATTGATGTGAGACACCATTTTATAAGAGATCATGTGGAGAAGGGTGATGTATCAATATCCTTCATATCCACTGACTTTCAGTTAGCCGACATTTTTACTAAACCACTCCCTGAAGATCATTTCAATTTTATTAGATTGGAGTTGGGTATGGTTAATAAGGAAGCACTTTCTTAGGGGGAGCAATTGCTTCCTAAATGAAAGTTATGAATTCAATTGAAATCTCAAGACCTTGACTTTATAAGGTTTCTGGATGTTCATTCGAATAAAATTATTTTGGATCAAACTCTTGTTAATATCTTATGGATATTCAACAAGAGTATCTTTTAATATTTCTGAGTTTATCTTGATATCATTTACTCCTTTCAAATATTGGTACTCACATATCTTGGTTTCCGTTTTTATTTTTCAAAAAATGTCTCTATTTTGTGCAAGTGGATGTGACACTCTGGGTTTAGAATTTTCAGAACATCATTACTTTCTGTTCACATGAATTAATGAATCTGTACTTGCCTTTTGAACAAAGAGAGAAACGATTCAGTTTCCAGTTTTTTAGCTTTTTAATCCCCTCTCTCTCTCTCTCTGTCTCATCCACTCCATTTTCACTCTCTGAATCTCTCTCTTTCTCTCATCAAAATTCCAAAAACCCTCACTGTTTCTGAAACCAAATGGCGGGATCAAAGCGCTCCTCATCATCTCCATCTCCAGCACCTTCTGCTAAGAGATATAAGATGTCGGCCAACAAGGGGAAGCAAGTTATGGAGGAATCTGAAGATCACTCCGAGGATTCAAGCGAGAGATCACCATCGCCACCACCTCTGATCAGAAAATCCAAAGGCAAAGCTCCAGCATCCACAGCTACTGCTCGTCCTCCTCAGGTACCCTCTAGCATTTCCCCCAATTGGTTTTGCAACAAAGAGGTTGAGGAGTCCTGGAAACAAGACTTTTACAACCGTCGCTTATGCTTCTGTGATGCTGTCGATTTCAACCTCCTACAATCCATGCCCTTGCCTTGCATTTCTCTCCTCAAATCTACCTGCTTCTGGACTTTGCTCAACCCTGGCAATTTTGCCTATCTCTGACTCACCAGACTCTTTTATGCCAACCTTACTGTTCATCGAGTGAACGGAACCCTAACCCTAGTATCCAAGGTCAAGAACAATCGAATCAGCCTCTCTCCTGAAAGCCTTGCTATCATCCTTGACCTTCCAACAGAGATTCCCACAAAAGAATTCCCAAGCCGATTTGAATGTCTCTCACGAGCACGAGATGAATTCTTCCTAAAATCTCAAGGCCCTGGATCTTCATCCACCCTCAAACCCACTCACACTGCCCTAAACCTTCAAGCCAAGCTCATCTTCACTATTTTGGCTCGCTGTATCTTCCCACGTATTCATTCCAGGGAATTGGTGACCGAGAATCTTCTCGAGACCCTTTTTCTAATCATGAACGGATACGAGCCTGATTTACCCAAACTCATCCTTGACTACATGACCCATGTCTCCACCTCATCTTGGCCTATGCCTTTACCCTATGCAAACCTTTTGCCCAAAATCTTTGAAGCCTTTGACATCGACAGATCAGGAGAAGAAAAGCAAACCTATAGTGGGATTGTTGATGAGGGTTGCCTAGATAGATTGGGCATTGCCAAAAATCTGAGGGGGCAATGGTTTTTGAGGAAAGACTCGAAGGGAAAACAGATTGTTGAACCTAATATGAGTGAGGATAGATTGACTGCTGTGGAGACTGAGATTCAAGACCTTAGGTTTGATATGAGTAGGATGTGGTCAGATGTGGTGATTCGCCAGGACCAGACTCATGAGCTCCTCTCTGTGGTCAACTGCAAGCTTGACCAAATGATGCTCCTTAATGCTCTCACCTACAGTGATACAGGTTCTATCATGCCTCTGGAGCAAGAAACCTACGATCATGTGCGTGAAAAAACTGGGAACGTAATCCTCAACTGTGAAAATCAAGTGAAGAAACGTCCTATCCTGCGCCCCACACATAGTGAACCCACCATTCTCACAGTCGAGCAATATGGTGTGGTTAAGAAATACAGGGATGTGGAGCTTCAGAAACAACTTGCATAGATGGAAAAAGACAAGGTCACCAGAGATGCTCTTGCAAGGTGGAGGAAGAAATGCAGAGATGAGGTTAGAAGGAAATACACTCCACCCAAAAAGCAGTACCCCACCTTTGGCGAATGGGTTGAAGAAGGAGCTGGAATTTGCCCTCCTGAAGATCCTAATGCTCCTGGCGCCCCTGGTACATCCTCTGATGTTGGGCCCTCCTCTGCTAAGAAAGGCAAGAAGGCTCTAAAAAGCAAGAAGAAGAAGGCTGCAGATGGGGATTCTGACTCAAGGCCTTGATCTCCCACTCTCTTTTCTCTCTCTCTGAAAACTCATCTTTTATTGCTCGTCTTTTAAATCTCCCGGTGCTTTGGTTGTGTTTTTTTGTTGGTGTTTCAGACATTTTCACCTCTCTTCCCTTTTGTTGGAAGACAAAAAGGGGGAGAATGTTTTGGTTGCCTTGCGTTTTGGCACTAGTTGGTTAAGTGCTTGTCGTTTTTAAAACTTAGATGATCCAAACATTTTATGCCTATATTATAATATGCTTATTTCTTCTTATGATTGCTGGAAATATGCTATGAATATTGACACAGGTTTTGTCTTCCATCAAGGGGGAGATTGAAGACTCCACCTTGATTGTAAGATCTTGAGAACTAACGTGCAGGTGATCTAAAGGATGATGAAAGACAAAAAGGCTGGGTTTCAAGATCTTGAAACCCAGACTAAAATATTTTGATCACTTATACATTTATCTAGTTCAACTTGTTCTTTTACAGGAAAGAATTCGAGGCCAATCTTTTTGGGCCTAAATTATAAAAGGCTCTATATTGGGCTATATGATGAGACTTGGGCTTTATCGAATTATATATGAGTTTCTCATCTAACCCATTTTATGTACTAGATACATTATGCATATTCTTTCTTGATTTCACCTTTATATACAAGGAAAGAATTGATCCATGGCTGATCATGCTTGATCATGAAGAAAGTCTAAGGAACATCTCGGAAGGCACACAAGGATCTGTTTTGGAAGGAATTCAAATGTATTGGAAAGAATTTGAAATTCAAACGGTTTTCCCTCCAAGAAACTCTACAAGTGTTCCTACTATAAAAAGACGAAGGCTAAGAAGGATGGAACTAACCAAGCATCTAAGCAACCACGCAAGCATTCATAGCATCCCAAAAGCACTCGTCAAGTTTCTCTTACATCCTCCTATTTCTAGTTGGTGATCATTGTTTAAGAGTTGAGAGAAACACAAGCACTTATTGTACAAGTCATTTGTCTTACACTTAGAGTTCCTATACTCGATCAAAACACACTTGGTGTGTGGTGTGAGCTTTTATTTCACTTGTAAGTTTGAGAGCTAGAATAGAAGCGGTGAGGCTTTGTATAGAGAAAGGGAAGTTTCTCTAGGAAGTTCTAGGCTCAAAGGAAGTGAAATAAGAAGTGTTTGAATCCTACGGATTGGATAATCCTAGGCGGGGACATAGGCAAGTTGGTGCTGAACCTCGTTAACAATTCGTGTGTTCATCTTTATATTCCGCATTTACTTTATCACATTCGATTTTACTTTGTCAAGTTCTGATAGCCTATATCAAGGTCTTGACAAGTTGCACTAAATTTCTATTGTTGCGAAAATCGTCCATACTCTATTCATCCCCCCCTTCTTGAGTATTATTCATTGCCTTATAGACTCTATTCATCTTTATATTCCGCATTTACTTTATCACATTCGATTTTACTTTGTCAAGTTCTGATAGCCTATATCAAGGTCTTGACAAGTTGCACTAAATTTCTATTGTTGCGAAAATCGTCCATACTCTATTCATCCCCCCCTTCTAGAGTATTATTCATTGCCTTATAGACTCTTCAGAAGGTTTTAGGGTTTTGGCGTTCAACGAGAGATGGATCGCCGGGATTGTAAAGTCTTGGAATATAGTTCGATGCAAGTTGTTTTCTTTTCATCAATCAATGTCTGAGGTTGCGATGAAGTGCGAGTAGTCCACCCACTTCTAGGGTTGGGGCGAGCCCAACGATAGCTAGGCGTGCTTGAGGTAAAGATCCGACCTTTATCATGTTTTGAACATTTTCCTACTTGTTTATGTGTTTATTGCCCATCTAATGGAGATCCATGCTAACAACTTGGATTGTAAACATAAAATCGGTAGAGACAATTAGGGTTCTTGAAAGAGTTGTCTAATTGTTGGAAAAGGCGAAAGCTTAAGTCCTTTGATGCGATTTACATGATAATCTGTTTGGTCCTGCCTTATGCATGCTTGGTTATCGTTGTTGAAAACCCCAATCTTGGAAGTTCTTTTACATACAGTTTAGTTCGAAATCCCAAAGCCTTCGCATTTATTTTACTTCGTTTTAGTTTCTGCCCTCGTCGATCTCGACCAACCCTGGTCGATCTCGACTACTGATCCTCGACCCAGAGTCGTCGTAGCTTATTTATGCAGGAAATCGACAAGCCCAACCCGAAGTCGACGAGGACCGTACTCGATCTCGAGTAGCCCTTTGTCGAGATCGAGTAGCCTGTGCTGAGTTGCTGCTGTGTTCGACGGTGCCTGACCCCCGTCGACTAACCCTTAGTCGAGGTCGAGTACCACTGTTGTCGACTTCTGTCCGTGAGATTCCACCGCTGCCTAGGATCCGCTGACACGCTTCCTCGTGGATCGATCCTGACTTCCCGCTGCTACATCAGGAGGAGGTCTTGTAATTATTTAGAAGGGACGGAATCTGGTTTGCTGTGATTTATTTATCTTTTATTTGCATACTCGATTTTCCTCCTATCAACAAATTGGCGCCGTTGCCGGGGAAGCTATCATTCGCGCCTTAGGTAGTCAGTTCTCACTTTTATTTTGAGTTACTTCGCAGGTGTATGCGCCATTCTGGTCAACCACCTGAGTTCGACGCCTTAGACGAACCGGAACGCCTTCTACACATCAGAGCTAAACTGAAAAGAGCCATGGCAGCTGCGGAGACACAAGAACAGGTGATCGCTAGGCTTACAAGGGAATTGGCCGCTAAAGATGCTGCTATCGCCACTAAGAAAGCAGGAAGGGAAGAAGCACAGGCTGAGATTGCCCAATACCCAACCACGACAGAGGACTACATGCACCCAACTCTCGTCGTGCCTGAATCGGCGATTCTAATCCCTGATAACTCTTTTGAAATTCGCACTCAATTTCTTATAGAGCTTAAAAATAATGCCTTTTTTGGTAGATTTAATGAGTGTCCTCTTGAACATATTACAAACTTTTCTGACATGTGTCGTACTCTTGTTGAAGGTACAACCCTGGAATATGTCAAGATGAAATCTTTTCGCTGGTTTCTCGCTGGGGAACCGCTGGCAAAGGTATGGGAGCGCTACAAGGAACTTCTGCGATCTTGCCCTACTCATTGACAGCCACCCTACATCATTCAGGAGATCTTCTTCAACTCTCTTGATCAAGTCACTAAGGACAGAATCAACCATTATACTCGCTATGAATATCTGACAATGCCGCCAAGTGACGCATGGGGTGTGCTGGAGAAACTCACTAACTACGACAACAAGTATGGGTCTACTGCAACCTATGAAGAGAACCCATACGCCAGGCCAGCACCATCCATGCCCCTCTATGAGCCTCCTAAGAAGATCGATCCAGATGTAAGGGAGCAATACTACATAGACCAGAATAAGAAGCTCCTTAAGAAAGTAAAGTATCTCTCTGTCAACCAGCCTTGCATTGAATGCGGATCGCAAAGGCACACCACTCCTGAGTGCCAACACAGAGCAAGTCAGGATGGCAGAGTATCATGAGGAGGTAGCTTACGCAGGGGGTCCCAATCGCTACATGGGGGACCAAAGGTTTCAACAACCACAATGGAACCAAGGTGTCCCTAGGAACCCCCCGCCCTACAGAGCTCCAGGACATCCGGAAAGGAACCAGAAAAAGGATGATATACAGACAGTCCTGTAGGAGATACGGAGGAACCACTCAGAAACTAGGCAATCATTCAACTCCGTCTATACTCAGATGCAAGGTGTCAACTCTAGGCTTGGGGAAATTGACATATGGCGGAAATCAGTTGATACACAGATTGGTCAGCTGGCAGCAGGAATCCCCAGACAGTCAGGTGCGCTCCCTGGATCTTCAGAACCAAATCCTAAGGGAAAGACTGGACACATCGCTGCTATAAAACTCAGAAGCGACTATCAACTACAAGTGCCAGAGGTCGGAAAGCAGCAGAACAAAGAAGAACAGCAAGCCGACATCGACAACATTGTAGTCGATCTCGAGGAGGGCCTCGTCGATCTCGAGGAGAAACTGCAAAGACCATCGTCTGCACTGAACAACAACTCGACAACGCCCAATCTAGTCGAGATCGACAAGGACCTAGTCGATGTCGAGGAGCCCCTAGTCGACATAGAGCAGCCTACAGCACCTCCGACGTCTCTTCTGGCTCCGAAAAAGAAGCTGCCTTTCCCCACAAAATCTCCAAAGGACCCAGCAGAGAAGAAATTTCAGCGCTTCATCAATATGCTTCAGAAGCTCAACGTCACCATCCCCTTCACAGAAGCTCTCAATGAAATGCCATCCTATGTCAAGTTCCTGAAGGAGATTCTGAGCAAAAAGCGATCGATGGCTGAAATCACAGAGGAGTGCAGCCATTTGGACATACTGGAGAAGAGGCCGGATCCAGGTAAGTTTGCTATAACTATTGGGTTTGGTCCATACAAAATTAATGCCTTATGTGATCTTGGAGCTAGTGTGAGTATAATGCCTTTAACAATTTGGTCCAAGATTAAGATAGGTGCCCTAAAGCCTGTGGATGCTAGACTTTACATGGCCAACAACACAGTGGTCATTCCAACAGGCATGGTGGACAATGTGCCAGTACAAGTAGGTAAATTCTTTGTCCCTGCCGATTTCCTAGTTGTTGATATGCAAGAAGATCCTGCTTGTCCAGTTATTCTAGGGAGACCCTTCTTGGCAACGGTGGATGCCAACATAAGCGTAAGGAAAGGAGTGCTCACCTTCAACATCAGCGATGAGGTAATTGAGTATGCCTTTAATAAAACTGAAAGGCATACAGGTCCAATGGAAGAGGTCAAATCAATCTCAACTGGCTACATCACCCGCGGGGAACCCAAGGTCAAGAATATGACCCTTGATGAGCTAGAAAAGAGGGACATGGAGGCCCAGGTGGAGGAGATCATGGCAATCCTAAAGGAGGACGCAGAAAATCCAATCGACACAAACCAAGGTACGTCGTTATGGATTAATTATTTTTTGGATGCCTTGACAGGAACCAAGTATGGGGTCAAGATCGACCAAGGCTCCTCGACATCGAGGACCCTAGTCGACCTCGACCAAAAACAGAAACCTCCACCAGCACCAACATCGACGAGCAACAACACTGAAGTGCCAGGCTCCTCGATCTCGACCAGGCTTGTCGAGATCGACCACCCCTCTGCTGTCTCGGCTTCGCCTTCCTCGACGCTGAAGACTCCAGGATTTGAAACCTCATCGAGATCGACTACGCTAGTCGAGATCGACCAAGCTCCTCGGGCACCTGCTTCCTCGACACTGACTCCACCAGACGACCCAGGCTCCTCGATCTCGACCAGGCTTGTCGAGATCGACCACCACCAGGCTCCACCAGCTCCTGTTTCCTCGACGCTGAAGCCACCAGGAGCAGAAAGCTACTCGAGATCGAGTAGCCTTATCGAGGTTGACAAGCCCTCCCCTTCGTCGAGTCCTGCCTCCTCGAGCAGACCACCACCAGGACCTGCAGCCTTGTCGAGATCGACTAGCCCTAGTCGAGATCGACCAAACACCGTGGTTCCCGATTCCGTCTCTGCGAAGGTAAGCCAAGGTATGGATCTTTCTTCTCCTATTTCCATTAAAGATCTATCTATACATGGGAGAGGTTTGCCTTGGTATGTACGCTTATGTAGGATATCCAATGATGAGCCCAAGGAGTATGAAGTTGGAGACAAGCTCTATGTCTCTAAATCAAAGGATCATTGGTTCCCTAACAAATTCAACAAAAAGCGGATGGGACCTTTCGTGGTGAACAAGATACATTCTGGAGGATTGCAGCTGATGGACAAGAATGGAGTCCTATTTGAAGCCTAGGCTACATGGGCCCTGCAAATGCCACCTTGATGCTTAAAGGAGAAGTCGGCCTAGTGACTATAAAATCTAGAGCTTGTAAATAGACATTTATTTTTTGGGATTCTTTTGGACATTGTTGCTTTTTCTTTTTGGTTTTGAACTTTTAGTTTTTCTATTGTGGGTATATGTCTTCTACACTTTTCAGGTCCATGGATAGAAGCACGCTATATTCAGACTCGGCCCAAGCATTCTTTCATTCGATATCAAGACGATCTGCACACCTGTCTAGTAAGTTTCTTTCTTTACCCTTATTTTTTTATACAGTGAGGACACTGTAATATTTAAGTATGGGGTGGGGGAAGGGCTTACTTTGTGCATATTTGCCATATTTGACATTATGTGTGCATATTTAGAGTTTAATTTTGAATTGCTTATACATGGCTATTTTGGAATTCATTATTGATTTATGTGCTTATATACATGTTTTCCAGAAGTTTGAGAAAAATGACCCCCATTGAAAATTTTGAATAATGTCATGGAAGCTTATATTGAACTTAACGATGCAAAATTGGATTAATTAGAGATATAGCATGAAATTGCCTAGTACAGGGAAGTCACAATAAAGTGCATATTTTCTTGAAACCATGAAAGGAGGTAAAATTTGAAGTTGCTTTTGACATGTTGCATGATCAAATGATGGAGGACTCTATATTTTCCATATAATGCTCATATGTTATATCCTAGCCTTACCCATGCTTATGCATCACAAAAACCATAATATGCCTTATTTCATTTATTACTCCACATGAACTAAATATTTGCCATTCTTTACCTTATCCGGGGATTATGTTGAGAATGATGTTACATTATGGAAATGTTATATGGTGTTTGTGTTGTTAATTATCATTATTGGAGTTTGGAAGGAAATTGTTTGAATTATATGAAAAATTTAACGAGTGAAAGAAAATCCAACCACCTCAGGAGATAAAGGTAGATTGACCCTACTCTCTGAGATAATAGTTTGGAGAGATGAGACACATTGTGAGGAGTCCAAAGCACTAAGTATCCGGGGCCATTCATGACACCCATTTTTGCGACTCGCGAGAAGGCAGTGCTGAGGTTAGAGAGATAAAAGCATTATTATTGATAAAAGCATTATGAAAGGTGATGAAACTTATGAGAAAGAATGTGGTATGAAATTCAGTTTGGAATTACTCCATTTCCCCGGATCATTAGCACCACATAGCCAAAATTTGCCCACCTTTAGCCTTTTACCGATCTACTCTTTATTTGCGCTGAATTAAAGTCCTCTTGATTATTAATGCTTTGTCACGAATGAATGTTTTGCATAACCCTCCTTTTGTGAGTAGATGTTGCTTTTATATATTTGCACATGCCGGGTTACACCAAAAGTGCTTGGTCGAGGACGTAGCTGATCGAGAAGCCGATGACGAAGACATGCCGGGTTACACTCTACTCGAGATCGAGTAGACCTACTCGAGATCGAGGATCCCGGAAGCCGTGTCCGAGCATGTCGAGCAGAGTCACCCGAGAAGACCTAGTCGATAGGCCAGTCTAGTCGAGATCGACGAGAGGCACTGGAGATCGACTAGACCCGTGAGCCAAATTCGAGCCACATCGAGCACCAGCTAGCAAAGACGCGCCAGTCGACCGACTTTCCTACTCGAGATCGACTAGACCATGTTCGAGATCGAGTAGACCTCCAGAGCCGCGTTACTCGGTTTGACAAATCCTACTCGGTGTGGGATTACTTGGGCCCAAAGATTGCCGATTCTATCCGAAATCATCAAGACACATCATGAAGGAAGAGATCTATCCTCTCAAGACACTTTAGATATTATTTCCCTTTTAGATTTAATTTCCTTGTTGCTTTTATTTATCTTTAAAGTCTTAGATATAGTTTTAGATATAGATATAGATATTCTATCCTTGAGTAGCAAGGAATAGAAGGCTATAAATAAAGCCCATGGGGCTGATTTTAGATTAATTCAATTTCAGTCAGAGACAAGTAGTTCCAATGAGAAGTTTTAGGGGTTCGAAGGTTTTAGGGTTTTGGCGTTCAATGAGAGTTGGATCGCCGAGATTGTAAAGTCTTGGAATATAGTTTGATGCAAGTTGTTTTCTTTTCATCAATCAATGTCTGAGGTTGCGATGAAGCGCGAGTAGTCCACCCACTTCTAGGGTTGGGGTGAGCCCAACGATAGCCAGGCGTGCTTGAGGTAAAGATCCGACCTTTATCATGTTTTGAGCATTTTCCTACTTGTTTATGTGTTTATTGCCCATCTAATGGAGATCCATGCTAACAACTTGGATTGTAAACATAAAATCGGTAGAGACAATTAGGGTTTCTTGACAGAGTTGTCTAATTGTTGGAAAAGGCGAAAGCTTAAGTCCTTTGATGCGATTTACATGATAATCTGTTTGGTCCAGCCTTATGCATGCTTGGTTATCGTTGTTGCAAACCCCAATCTTGGAAGTTCTTTTACATACAGTTTAGTTCGAAATCCCAAAGCCTTTGCATTTATTATATTTCGTTTTAGTTTCTTCCCTCGTCGATCTCGACCAAGCCTGGTCGATCTCGACTACTGATCCTCGACCCAGAGTCGTCGTAGCTTATTTGTGCAGGAAATCGACAAGCCCAACCCGAAGTCGACGAGGACCGTACTCGATCTCGAGTAGCCCTTTGTCAAGATCGAGTAGCCTGTGCTGAGTTGCTGCTGTGTTCGACTGTGCCTGACCCCTGTCGACTAACCCTTAGTCGAGGTCGAGTACCCCTGTTGTCGACTACTTTCCATGATATTCCACCGCTGCCTAGGATCCGCTGACACGCTTCCTCGTGGATCGATCCTGACTTCCCGCTGCTACATCAGGAGGAGGTCTTGTAATTATTTGAAAGGGACGGAATCTAGTTTGCTGTGATTTATTTATATTTTATTTGCATACTCGATTTTCCTCCTATCAACACAGTTCTCAGGTAGCAACAGATCTCACAAAAGCAACAGAAAAGACAGGAACAGAAAGACAGAAATAAAAGCAGAAAAGACAAAGTAAAGGAGAAAATAAAGCAAAGCAACAAACGTACTCGATCTCGACCACAGTCTACTCGAGATCGACTACCAACAGCAAAAGACAGAAACTTCAAAATCGATAACAGAAGCACAACAGTAACTCGACCTAGACAAGACCGTACTCGAGATCGACTAAGGCCTACTCGATCTCAATGAGCTCCTCCTCTGTATCGACTAGAAAACTCAGAAACTTAAATTGCAAATTTCGAACTCAAAACTCAGATTTCCGACGAAATAAATTCAATATAAAAAGGACTTCCAAAGCCAGGGTATCAACACCACAACGATAACCATGCAAAGTGACACATAAAGGCATAAAAGATCATGCTTTCCATCAAAATAACTTTCGTTACTAACAAATAGGCATATAGAGGCTTTCGCATAAACCCTAATTGTTACTAACCCTTTTTCACATAACTAAGCCAAGTTGCATTAAGATAACTTTCGCTTCAATAACACAAACAATGATCACCTTCAACTCTCGCAAAAGAATCATGCTCATAGGGATAGAAGACGAATTTCATAAAAAGATCTGACCTTTACCGCAACACCTCACATGGCCACCGTCGGGCTCACCCCAGCCCCAGAAGTGGGTGGACTACTCACGCCTCATCGCAATAGCAGACATTGATGTATAAAAAGAAACTTGCATTAAACTATATTCAAAGCCTTTACAATCCCGGCAATCAACTTTCGCTGAACGCCAAAACCTTAAAAACTTTAGAACTCCTAAAACTTCTCTGTGGAACTACTTGTCTCTCACTTGTGAATTCAATGAATGAAAAACCATCTTCTAGGACTTTATTTATAGCCTTCTATTCCTTGCTAATCAAGGATAGAAATATCTATCTTTATATAAATTTATATCTACTTGCTAAAAGATAAATAAATGCAACAAGTTAATTAAATCTTAAAAGGAAGAGATAAATCTAAACTAGGTAAGATGTCTTTATGTTGATAGGTCTTCCTTCCATAGATAGAATTTGATAGATCTCGGCCAAAATCGGATTTCTTCGGCCCCAAGGACTCCCAGCTCGAGTAGGCCTGCTCAAACGCGTTACGCGGCTTCGGACGTGGCTCGTCGATCTCGACCAGCTCTCCTCGAGATCGAGTAGGATTTGTCGTCTGGCTGGCTTGGTCGGGTGGCTCTGCTCGACATGGCTCGGATCTGATGGTTCTGGCTCCTCGATCTCGACCAAGGGTACTCGAGATCGAGTAGAGTGTGGTCGAGGATGACTCGGACTGATGTTGTCGAGGACTCCTCCTCAGCATGGACTCGGACTGGCGCAGGGTGACTCCTCGATCTCGACAAGGCCTCGTCGAGATCGAGTAGGGTTCCGGGATCGGGTTGTCTCTGACTCAGTGTCCTCGATCAGCTCCGTTCGACCAGGTGTGCTCGGAAAGCCTTTGTCGTGATCTAGTAGAGGCTAGTCGATCTCGAGTAGAGTTCTCTCAGCTTTCTGCTTTGTTCTTGAAACGCACTTTCCCGAGTCCTCGTTTGTTGGATTGACGAATATGACCATGCGTTGGAAAGCTATTTCCGAGGGCTACAACTCTCATGAAGACATCAAAGCTTGATTCAGAACGAAAAACGGTGAAAAATGGCCTTTTCTCCAGCTGCACCATTCTTAGCCTCTCCATGAGTTTCCTTTAAGCTCCAAAGTGCGTCCGATTTCTGCGAAATATAACAAAAACTTGTGTAGACCTCCATATATTGCAAATAAGTGTAAACTACACAGATTCTGTATTATTCTAACCCAAATGCATGCAATCTATGCAGAAATCGATATAAAAGTAAGTGTAAAACATGGCAAATTAGGCTAACAACAACGTGCTACTACTGTGGCAAACCAGGCCACAAGAGGCAAGAATGCCGCATCCTCAAAAGAGATCAGAAGGCCGGAAACGTGAAGCCATACCAGATCAATCCTATGAGGAGGCGAGAAGAAAGGAGTACTACCGCCATGGCCGATGAAGGCGAGGATTCATACCTCGTTAAAGGAGGTAATATTCTAAACATTGAATGTAATGATATCTCTTGGATTATCGATTATCGTGCCTCCTTTCATGTTACTCCACACAAAAGCTTCTTCTCATCCAACCAAAGTGGAGACGTCGGTACCGTTTTGATGGGAAACCACAGATGGAGCAAGATTGTAGGGAGAGGATATATTAGTCTCACATCCAAAACAGGATGCAAGCTCATCCTAAAAGATGTGAGGCATGTTCTTGATATGAGACGTAACCTCATATCAACTGGAAAGCTAGACAATAAGGGTTACTTTAGTCAAAATGGCGGAGGCAAATGGAAGGTGACTAAAGGAAACCTAACAGTGGCTCGAGGAAGAAAAGAAGGCACATTGTACTGGACAGAAGCAAAGGTCTGCAATGGAGAGGTGAATGTTGCCAGCACTGACATTGAAATTTGGCACCAGAGACTTGGACACATGAGCGAGAAGGGAAGTCAAATCCTCGCTCGAAGGCAACTCCTCCTTAACCTGAAAGGTACTTCCCTCGAGCCATGCTCTGATTGTTTAGATGGTAAACAACATAGAGTTGCTTTACATAGATCATCTCCACCCACAAGGAGGAAGCATGTCCTAAACCTCGTACACATAAACATGTGTTCAATTATAAAAAAATCCAATGGAGGTGCACTGTATTTTGTGACCTTCATTGATGATCATTTAAGAAAGGTCTGGGTGCATCTGCTGAAATCAAAGGATCAAGTCCTCGAAGCATTCAAGGAGTTCCATCCCAAGGTGGAACGAGAGACTGGTCGGAAGCTCAAGTGTGTCCGATTAGACAATGGTGGGGAGTACTGAGGATCCTTTGAGGCATAATGTAGCTTATATCGGATCAGGCTTGAGAAGACGCCGCTTAAGACGCCACAACTAAACGAGGTTGCTGAGAGGATGAACCAGACTCTCACAGAGACAGTCCGATGCATGCTCTCTCATCCCAAACTACCCAAGTCGTTCTAGGGAGAAGCCTTGGTGACCGTTGTCGACATCATCAACCTCACACCTTCTGTTCCTCTAAACGGAGATATCCCAAAAGAGGTTTGGTCAGGGAAAAAGGTCTCCTACAATCACATAAAGGTATTCGGGTGTAGGGCGTTCGTTCACATTTCTAGGGACGAGCGGGTCAAGCTTGATGTTAAAACAAAAGAGTGCATCTATCTTGGTTCACCCAGAGATGAGTTCGGCTATCGGCTATGGGATCTGACCACCAACAAGGTTATTAGAAGCCGAGATGTTGTGTTCTTAGAAGATCGGACGATTGAAGACATCTAAAGATCAACAAAGTCGACGCGAAGACAAAGAAGGGAAGACCCACGTACCTCGAATGGACATCAGAACGATTCAGAAGAAGCATCGATCGAGAGCGACGATGAAGCTGATAATGAGGATCATTCTCAAGAGCAGAATGATCAAGAAGATGCCCCAATTGAGTCGGAAGTAGAATCCAGCACTCCACTAGAGCCTAAGCTGAGGCGGTCATCTAGAGACAAGCGACTGTCCAACCTATACAGCTCAGATGAGTATGTGACCCTCACCGATGAGGGGTGGCCTAAAAGCTATAAGGAGGCTATGGATGATAGCCCTAAGACAAAGTGGCTAAGAGCCATGCAGAAGGAGATGCAATCCTTGCATGAGAATCACACATATGAGCTGATGAAGCTACCAAAAGGGAGACGAGCCTTGAAGAACAAATGGGTGTATCGGTTGATAACCGAGCACAACAACTCAAAGCCCCGATACAAGGCTTGACTAGTCGTGAAAGGAATCAACCAAAAGAAGGGCATCGACTTTGAGGAAATATTCTCTCCGGTCGTGAAGATGTCTTCTATCCGAGTAGTTCTGAGCTTAGCAGCAAGCCTAAACTTGGAGATCGAACAACTCGATGTCAAGACAACATTCCTCCATGGCGACCTTGAAGAGGAGATATACATGGAGCAGCCTGAAGGATTCAAAGTTCCAGGCAAGGAGAATTTGGTGTGCAGACTCACGAAGAGTCTCTATGGCCTAAAGCAAGCACCAAGACAGTGGTAAAAGAAGTTCGACTCTTTCATGGTGGATCACAACTTCAAGAAAACCATGAGTGACCACTGTGTCTTCATGAAGAGGTACACAAGCGGTGACTTTCTCATACTTTTGCTCTATGTTGATGATATGTTGATAGTAAGGCATGACCGCAATAAAATAGCTGCTCTAAACAAAGACTTCAGCAAAATCTTTGCCATGAAAGACTTAGGTCCGACAAGGTAAATCCTTGGGATGACAATCACTTGTGATAGAACGAGGAAGCTATTGTGGATATCCCAAGAGAGATACATCGAGAAGGCGCTCGAGAGATTCAACATGCACAAAGCCAAGCCGGTCAGCATGCCACTTGTTGGAAACTTCAAGCTAAGCTCAAAGCAAAGTCCAACAAGTAAGAAGGAGAAACAAGAGATGAAGAGTACCCCTTATTCATCCGCGGTAGGAAGTCTCATGTACGCAATGGTCTATACAAGGCCTGATATCGCCTATGTCGTTGTTGAGAGGAAAAATCAAGTATGAAAATAAATCGAATATAAAGGCAAATTGACTCCTTGTCTCAGCAAATAAATACAATACTTCCTCTCGTTGTAGTATAAGGTAGTCAGGATCGATCCACGAGGAAGCGTGTCAGCGCCTGCCTTTTCAGTTACAGAAAACCTCACGATTTCGACCAGTAGAGTACTCGATATCGACCTATCTAGTCGATATCAAGCACTACGTCGACAGAAACTGCAAAACAGAAGAACAGAACGCAAAACGAAAGCAAACTTGGTCAATATCGATATGTACCACTCGATATCGACCTACTATCCGAAATCGACTACTATGAAGTGTAAAGACGCAACCTTTGCAATGACGGAAAACAGAAATAGCACGGAATATGTGGGAATTAATTTAATAAACTAAAATACTTCCAAGATCAGGGTTTCAACACCACAACGATAATCATGCAAAATAACACATAAAGGCATAAAAGATCATGCTTTTCATCAAATAACTTTCGTTATTAACAAATAGAAAGATAGAGGCTTTTGCATAAACCCTAATTGCTACTAACCCTTTTTCACATCATTAATCCAAGTTGCATTAAGATCACGTTCGCTTCAATAACACAAACAAGGATCACCTTCAACTTTCGCAAAAGAATCATGCTCATAGGGATAGAAGATGAAATCGCATCAAACGATTGTACCTTTAGCGCATCACCTCACATGGCTACCGTCGGGCTCACCCCGACCCTAGAAGGTTGGTGGGATACTCGCTCTTCATCATCAAGAAAGACATCAATAACAAAATGGAACTAAATTGCATTAAATAAAATCAAAGAAAGCTTACAACCAAACAAATCCAAATCCGCTCTCGCCTCTCTTGCTCCACTCGACCACAATGCTCTCTCTCTCTCTCTCTCTCTCTCTCTCTCTCTCTCTCTCTCTCTCTCTCTCTATGTGTGTGTGTGTGTGTGTGTGTGTGTGTGTGTGTGTGTAATTGGAACTAGAATTGAATGAATAAAACTCAGCCCATAAGGCTTTATTTATAGGCTTCATTCCCTTGCTAATCTAGGAAAGAAATATCTATCTATATCTAAACTCTCTATCTAAAGGCATAAGATAATGTTTGGAAATAAAAGAAATAAATCCATAAAGGAAACTATATCTAAAGTGGATAGATTTCTCTTGGACTTGATAAATCTTCTCTTGAGTTGATAGAATATCTCTTGCTTCATGTGGAAGAAAGCCAGCTCAGCACTCGGACTCGAAATCGACTCGAAATCATCTCAGGGGGTTGGTCAATATTGACCTAATTTGGTCGATATCGAGTTGATTGCTCGGATTCGTCTTCTGACAACTCGATTTCGTCTCTGGCAGGAATTTCGACTTGATTTTGGTCGATATCGACCAATACAGGTTGAAATCGACATGTCTTCTTGACTTCACTCCATCGAGTCGTCCTGGAAATTTTGGGTTGGTCGATATCGACCACTCTTCAGTGTCTTATTCTGTGCTCAGTTTTGCTCGATGTCAGGCGCTCTTCTGTCAATTTTCGCGCTCCTCTAGTAGACATCAAGTGTATTTCCAGTGCTTCTTGGTTTTGTTCCGATTTAGCTCCCAATTCTGCAATATTAAACAGAAACTCGGGTAGACCTCTATTTCTCGCAAATAAGCATAAACTACATAAATTCGCGATATTCCCAACCCAGAATGATAAAATAAGGAGCTGAAATAAGTGTAAAAAATGGCATAAAATATGGACATCAAAGCACCCCATACTTAAGCTTGCTTGTCTTCAAGCAATACGTTTAATGTCACAAATCCATACATGTGCAATTAAAAAGCAACATCTACTCACAAAAGGAGGGTTATGCAAAACATTCATTCATGACAAAGCATTAATAATCAAGAAGACTATAATTTAAGCTCAATAAGGAGTAGATTGGTAAAAGGCTAAAGGTGGGCAATTTTTGGCATTGTGGTGATAATGATCCGGGGAAATGGAGTACTTTCTAAACTTTCATACCACATTCCTTCTTTCTTTGCTTTCTCACCTTTCGCTCATCGCTCATTGCTTTTTTCCATTATAATAGTACTTTTCCCGTACCATGTACGTGTGTGTATTTTTCATTAAATTTAGCCGTGTTTTCCCTGAATACATCTGATTTGATGACTTTTCATGATATCAATTATTACCCTGTATATGATAAAATCACATTCACAATAACAAATAACAAATTTAAAAAGTGATAAAAAGAAAATTATGTCATCAAGCGGTGAAATGATTTTATTATAGACAAATTGAACAATAACCAAATTTAAAGTAGGTAGTCAATTTATGTACAAACATGATGTGCATCACCTTGCGTCATTCCGTTATGAAACCCTACCTATGACACACGTAATACACATCCTTTGTCCAGAACTACATGTCATACAAGTGATCGAAGTGGGAAATGCCTGCGAAAAGATTGTGCCAAAACAAAGCATATTCAAATTTGACAATTTCTATATACTCACAAGAACGAATGAATATGTGATACACACTTGTATACAAACACTTACCATATAAGTAAAGTAGGGTCGTATGTTTTTAAAAAACTTCTTTGTGGACCACATTCTTTGCTTCCGTATGAAATATTCACATTGAAAAGGTAAATGTATGCGTCATGATATTTTCACATCCATGAATATTGAACCACAATCATACGAAATATCCTGCATTAAAAGCAATTAATTTGAGTAATATGTCATGTGTGTCCCCAAATGTCATTCCTATGAACATATAGTTTCACTGAGCTAATCATAAATATCATGAAATGTGAAAGTCATCTACAATTTTATATTTATTAAACACAAATTGTGTATATACCTTATATTATATACAATCAAAGTGCCCCAAAGTATAGACAAATAACTGGAAAAAAAAACATAAAGACATCACAACACCCATATACATTGTCCCCAATTTAGGTGATGAGCATTTTGTCAAGTATTTATTAATAGTTTCTTTTTTAATTTTGACCTATAAGGCTATAATAGATGATTTATTTTCAAATGTTTTTACATTATTATTATTATTATTATTATTATTATTATTATTATTATTATTATTTTATTTAATATTGAAATCTGATTTTCATCATCATAATATATTTCACGCATGTGAAATGGGCTGAAGAAAATGATTGATTTATGATTATACTTGTTTTAAGTTCGTGTTTGTTATCATGAGAGTCTAAGTATTCCAAATTGACCTGCCATCGATGATTTCTTTTATCATATTCTTTTCAAGAAAGTGATGAAAGAAATCTGAAAACAAATTCTCAAGGTCCCTAGTAGAGAAGGATTTTATGTGTTGTGCATTGTGTTAGAGTTTTTATTTAATTAGGAGAGGCTTAAGTAGGTGTCACACACTTGTAAAAATGGATCACGGTCCTAAATAGAGATTAATCTATATAAACTATTGACTTTCATAAGCATTGGAATATAAGAACTCTAGCATTGCATCATGAGCTAAGGTCATCAAATACTTATGCAACTAATGAAACTGGATCAATCACAAGCAATAAGATACATGTAATTTCAGTGTTTGGAAGGGTACTAACTTTTGTTACACCCAATCCCCTGATTGGGCCATGACACGAATCAAAATTGCACCAC
This sequence comes from Persicaria tinctoria, assembly GCA_037127255.1. Taxonomy (NCBI): domain Eukaryota; kingdom Viridiplantae; phylum Streptophyta; class Magnoliopsida; order Caryophyllales; family Polygonaceae; genus Persicaria; species Persicaria tinctoria. The sequence continues at coordinate 29,025,481 of JBANSL010000007.1, read as the reverse complement.
ATTTATCCGAAGTTTGTCTTGATCTTGAGTTATCCCACTCATAAGGATAAGCACTGCCATGAGAAATCTAGATCTTTGGCTAATATGACAACACCAAAATAAAATTCAAGTCAATATATGAACACACAAGTAGATTGAAGACGATGTCCAACATGGTTGAAGAAAAAAAATTATTGATCATGGAAAGAGATCGAAGCACAAATGGATGCAGTCAAACTGGAAGAAGTTGAACTTACAAATTTTTTATTAAAGCTTGCAATCAAAATGTGATGAAAGTCAGAAATTAATTAGATAGATTTTACACAAAACTACCATCACAAGGAGAAGGAAAGAGCAATTTCTGGTGGCAGTGGTTATCCTTGGGCGTGCCCAATCTGATTGAACACTTTTGTTCGATTGGTTAAGACGACAAAATGGTTTATTCAGTTCAACTTTCAACAATGCTCAATTTTAGCCATGCGGTAAGGTGCAACATCAAAACCTCAAGATTTCACACTCCAACATAATACAGAAAAGAATACCAGCTAACTATATTAAAAATTCAGTAAACCAACACCAAATCAGTGGCTTCAATTCAATAAACTTCATCTTTCTCACAAAAATTGAGTTGAGTAAGTAACTCAAGTGAACAATTATCTCCAAAATTATTTAATACTATGTACTCATAATTTTCTGAATCAAAACAATAACGTTTCAACATTCTTTACAAAACCATATATATTCAGTTTATATTTATAATGATGACAAAATTATTTAATTTTAATCAAGTAGAAAACAAATCAGATCCCAAACTAAACTCCAAAATCAACCGAACTACACAGAAAACCAAGACAAAGTCATGCCCAAACCACAGTTTCAAACCCGGAACTAATGTAGACTTGTCTACATAGCTCCTCTGAGTGATGTGATGCCCAAACCATTGTTTCAATATGCAATGCTTCATTAAAACTCTTTGAAGAGAATCCGAATTCCCCGAATCGAAACACCCAAACCCTAATTGTTGAGCACATATCCAATAGGAGCAATTGCAAACCACAATTATGAATACAATCAATCTACTAAAAGAATGAATTCATCAAAATTGTACTAAGTTCAATCAAGAACCACAGTCAGGCATAAGTAATTTGTAAGCATCCAAAAAGCGAGCAAGAAAATTGAAGCTTCAAAATAAGTTAAAGCACAACATACAATTGGACATTGCAGTTTTATAAACCTTAGTAACCTTATGAAACCAAAACAATCAGTCCACCATAACTACCAATTAGCAACACTTGAGCTAGTAGAACATGCAATTCACCTTTAGGGAAGTCATCGCAATTGTAGCACATGTTGGGTCAATAAAATCCATATAGTACAAAATAAGAAGGCCCCCTCAATGTATTAACTGATAGAGAAAAGAAAGGTTCTGATTTATTGATTATTTAGAAAACATTGTTGAATTAACAATTCTATTTGACTCAGTGAGTTTTGGCTCTAACCAATTAGAGCCAAAACTCACTGAGTCAAATAGAATTGTTATAGTTGTTCCTTATTTTTTTAAATAGAATTGTTATAGTTGTTATAATTGTTATAGTTGTTCCTTATTTTTTTTAATCACTATTATGGCATCAACGATAGTCTATTACTAAATAACCATATATAGAGACTCAACATGACAAATGAAGTCCTCACTAATCCTTAATATTTTATATATATATTGAACTACACAAGAACAAAATTACCGTAATTAGAAGCAAAATTTATCACGTACGAGTATTAGGTACCTTAACACTTGTTTCTACGGGGGAATCTAATTATGAACTTTATTTTAAATTAAAGGTGGGTAATTAAACAATTACTTCTAATTATGAACTTCATAGGGGTGCCATGAAAAAAAATATGGTCATAATAAGAACAATAAAATGTAAGCATTATATTTAAATTATATATTGGTAAAGGTCTTATTATCCTTTTCAACACTGTTAACAAAAGTTTAGGCACATGGGAAGATCAAAAGTTTGTTTATAGAAGTAAAATGTGTGATATATTGTGTGTGTGTGTGGTAGGGGGGGGGGGGGTGATAACAATTACTATATACAATTTTTAAAACTCAACCCAATTAAAGGACTTGTGGGGAGAGAATAACAATTGAATTTTAAACGACCATAAAGAGTGTCATGTAGTTAAAGAAATGAAGTTACAAAAAATATAAACGCAGATCAAAGAAGTAGGCAATGACTAACTCTGAAGAAGAGATTGATGACGAACCCGTGAAAATCTTTGTACCCCATCTTCCTAATCTATCCTCGATTAAAGGAAGCAACACTCATCAATCTGCATCAAATTTGGCACAACATAAATATTTCATTTTGAGTAGAGAAGACTATATATAACCTTCATCCTTAGCAGCAAAAAAAAATCAATGAAGAACAACAATTAATATAATAGGAGCTTGCATCCACCTTGAGCAGAGCAAGGGTGTTAGATAGCTCAAAAACACTTATAACACTTGAAAAATAGTCAAATAAACAAATCATGATAAGGTTTTGGTGGAATTACGTCAAGCTGAAATTAGAAATTAGCATAGGCAAAAAATTCAACAACCATCAACAAAACAAAACAACATAAATAAGATTTTATATAATTTCTTTTGAGCATTTTATCAAACACCTTATATGCATTGTTAATTCAAATCCTAAACCCAAGTCAATTTTAGTATGGATTATTTCCCTCTCAGTCCAATTTTAGTATTAGGGTGGGATATGCTATGAAGCCTTTTTGATCTAGTTGACACTCAAGAAGGCAGTGCAATATATTAACGCAAAATATACCTATAAGCATTTCATCGAACACTTTGTGTGCAATATCAATCAAAATCCTCCAAATTAATCAACATATAAGCATTTCATCGAACACCTTGTGTGCAATATATTAATCAAAATCCTCCAAATTAATCAAACCTAGTATACAGATCCAGTTGGTAATCAAAGAGCGAACACATAGCGTTTTACCTCCATTTGACGCATCACGCAACCCGCATTCGATTAGTCGTCGTCGACATCAAACTTGCGAGCAACAGATCCCATGGGAGATCATATTTGGCTTCGAGATAGGTGAGAACCGCAAGATAACTCAAATCGTCGAGAAAGATGCTAGAGACGGAAGAATTTTAGATCGACGGAACCCATGGAAGGATTTCAAAGAGAAACGGATCATTTGAGGAAGAAAGGGAAGGAAGAAACATATCGTTTGAGAAACAGATCGACGGAACCGCAAGATAACCCATGAAAGGATTTCAAAGGGGAGAATAAAAGAAATTACCTTTGAGGAAGAAAGGGCATGGAGAATGCTTTGAAGAATGATGGAATCCTAATTACTTCAATTTGATAAAGGGATTTTAAGAGAACGTGGGGTGAGAAAGGGATTTTAGCAGTTGAAGGAGAAGCGGCTTAAACTGCCTACCATGGAAGCTTTAAATTGCCGATGGCGTGTCGGTGCTCAGAGAGGAGAGAGAGGGCAAACGGAGAACGTGGGTGAGATACTAAAAACTGCTTCTTAACTATGCTCAGGGAAAACACGTGGCACAAATTTTTACAAAGACGTTGCTTCTGTTTTTATAAGTATAAGGGGTGGATGCTTTTAGCTCTCTAACCTCAGTACTGCCTTCTCGCGAGTCACAAACATGGGTGTCATGAATGGCCCCGGATATTTAGTGCTTCGGACTCCTCACCTTGGTGTCCCATCCTTCGGAACTATTATCTCAACGCAGGCAGGGTCGATCTACCTTTATCTCATGAGGTGACCGGATTTAACTTGACGTAGGATGGCATTTCATTAAGGGCTTATGTGAAGGGTATCATGACATTGAGTCTTTGAAGCATCTTTATGAAACGCTGGAACTTCTTCTCTGCTGGATCCTTTGGAGATTTTGTCGGGAAAGGCAGCTTCTTTTTCGGAGGCGGTGATGTCGAGTGGAGGAGGTTGATATCAACTGGTGTCCGGTCGATATCGACTCGCGTTTGGTCGATATCGATTGGACTAGTTGATTTTTGGGCTGGTGGGGGCATTCTGGTCGATATCGAGTGGGGACAGGTCTATATCGACTGGTTTGGTCGATATCGACTCGTCTCCAGCTCCTTCCTCCTCCGTCGTTTGCTTGGGCGTTTGCATCTGTCGCCTACTCCTTAGATTCATGGCAGCCACCTCTCTTGTAGATTTACCCTTAGGGTTAGGTTCAGAGGTTCCAGGGAGCGTACCTGACTTCTTGAGGACGGATGTAGCCAGTTGACCAATCTTGGTTTCAATTGATTTCTGCCATATATCGATTTTCCTAAGCCTAGAGTTGACATCATGCATCTGAGAGTAGATGAAATTGATAGATTGCTTGATGTCTGAATGAATCCTCCGCATCTCCTCAAGAATGGTATGCATGTCATCTTTCTTCCCTTCTCTATCAGGGTGACCAGGAACTCTGTAGGGAGGGGCATTCTAATGTTGGGGCTGGCGATAGTAGCTCCAGTTTTTGTTTTGATGTGGCCCTGAGTAGTGTCCCCCTTCATACCTTACCTCTTCGTGGTTTTCTGCTTGATGTACTTGATCGACATGTGGGCACGCAGTGGTGTTGTGCCTCACAGACCCACATTCCAAACAAGGCTGATTTTTGGATAGGAATTGAACTTGTTTGGTAAGATGACGTACCTGGTCATTTTGGAAAACCACGAAGAGGTAAGGTATGAAGGTGGAGTTGACCAATCTGGGTTTCAATTGATTTCCGCAATATATCGATTTTCCTAAGCCTAGAGTTGACATCATGCATCTGAGAGTAGATGAAATTGATAGATTGCTTGATGTCTGAATGAATCCTCCGCATCTCCTCAAGAATGGTATGCATGTCATCTTTCTTCCCTTCTTTGTCAGGGTGACCAGAAACTCTGTAGGGAGGGGGATTCTAATGCTGGGGCTGGCGATAGTAGCTCCAGTTTTTGTTTTGATGTGGCCCTGAGTAGTGTCCCCCTTCATACCTTACCTCTTCGTGGTTTTCTGCTTGATGTACTTGATCGACATGTGGGCACGCAGTGGTGTTGTTCCTCACAGACCCACATTCCAAACAAGGCTGATTTTTGGATAGGAATTGAACTTGTTTGGTAAGACGACGTACCTGGTCATTTTGGAATTGCTCCCTGACGTCTGGATCAACCTCCTTCGGTCCCATATGTGTTGTCGTAGTTGGCCAGTGTCTCAAACACCTCCCAAGCACGGCGTGGAGTGTATTTGAGATACCCATAAGTGGTGTAGTTGTTGATCCTATCCTTAGTAGGCGCATCCAGGCAATTAAACATGATCTTCTGGATGACGTAGGGTGGCTGTCCATGCGTAGGACATGATTTCAGAAGCCTCTTGTAGTGCTCCCAGACCTGTGCAAGTGTTTCCCTTGGCTAAAGTGGATAGATCTCTCTTGAACTTTATAAATCTTCTATTGAGTTGATAGAATATCTTTTCCTTCATGTAGAAGAAAGGCAACTTAGCTCACGGACTCGAAATCGTCTCTGGGGGTTGGTCGATATCGACCTAATTTGGTCGATATCGAGTTGATTGCTTGGATTCGTCTTCTGACAACTCGATTTCAGCTCTGGTAGGAATTTCGACTTCATTTTGGTCGATATCGACCTATACAGTTCAAAATCGACCTGTCTTCTTGTCTTCACTCCATATCGAGTCGTCCTGGAAATTTCGACCTGAATAGGTCGATATCGAGTCTTGTTCTGTTCTCAGCTTTGCTCGATGTCAGGCGCTCTTCCATCAATTTTCACGCTCCTCCAGTAGACATCAAGTGTATTTCCAGTGCTTCTTGGTTTTGCTCTGATTTAGCTCCCAATTCTGCAATATTAAACAGAAACTCGTGTAGACCTCTATTTCTCGCAAAGAAGCATAAACTACATAAATTCGCTATATTCCCAACCCATAATGATAGAATAAGGAGCTGAAATAAGTGTAAAAATATGGCATAAAATATGGACATCAGTCGTCGGGGTCGTAAGCCGCTTGTTGGCGAACCCGGGGAAGGAACACTGGGCTGCAGTGAAATGGATCCTTTGGTATCTACGGGTTACTTCTAAACAGTGCTTGTGCTTCGGAAGTGGCAAGCCTGTGTTAGAAGGATACACAGATGCAGATTGGGCCGGAGACAACGTTTTCGGGAGATCAACATCAGGTTATCTGTCTACCTTTGTAGGGGGAGTTGTTTCCTGGCAAGCAAAATAAAAGACCGTTGCCTTGTCCACCACCGAAGCAGAATATATTGCAGCTACCGAGGCTTGCAATGAGATGCAATGGATGAAGAGCTTCTTGCTCGAGATGGGAGTAGATCAAGACAAATATGTCTTGCAGTGTGACAATCAAAACACTATTCACCAAGCGAAGAACCCAACCTATCACTCTCGCTCGAAGCACATCGATATCCGATATCATTGGATCTGAGACACCCTCAAAGAAAAGCTTCTACAGCTTGGCAAGGTGCATACGGAGAAGAACTGGTCTGACATGATGACTAAGGTAATCCCAAAAAAGAAGTTTGAAGACTGTTGTTAAGGATCCGGTATCGTAACGCGACCATGATTAAGTCGGGAAGGAAGAGATTTGTTGGGTCCCTCCTTAATGGGCTAAAAAGTTTGGACCAACCCATTTACAAGAAGGCTCGATGGTAGATGGCATGAGATTTCTAGAAAAATTTGGAAGGAAAAGTCTCTAGACTAATCAAGAAGTTGGCCAACCTAAATGAAAAATACAATAGCTAGATAATTCTAGACTAATTTGGATATTTGGAGAAAGAGTAGGTCGGTGATGAATGAAATTGAGTCACCGACATACTTGGCTATAAATAGCCTATCATTTTGTCCAATTTGATCATCCAAGCAAAATACAAAATCAAGTGTGTGTAGAGTGATCATGTTAGCCTAGTAAGAGTGAGGGTGCGAGCCACAAAATATAGTGAGAGTTGTAATTTGTAAGTGTTCCACTATATAATTCAAATCCACTTTTATACAAAAGTGAGTCTTGCCCATCTTAATCACACGAAGTGGGAAAACCCGATTTTTCCCAATAATTTTTCAGTGAGGGTTTTCCGGTGAAAGTTTCCGACGAACCTGTTGTTCATTGGTTGCGATTGTCTTCTTTACAGTGTGGTTTAGAGAGTCTAGGGATGTCGTTGATCGATCTACTATCCTTAATCTCTGGATTTTGGCTACTAGATCTGATCAAATCCAAGCCTAAATCCACATGCAACCATCAAAACCTCCACTTCAACCCCTAAAAATAAAACCCAGATTGCTTTAGATCCCCCCCCCCCCCCCCAAACCAAGCAAAAATGGTATCGTCAGTCCAAGATGACACTCAACCATCACAAATGCTATCATTGTATCCGTGAGAATTGGGAAATGCACACTCCCAATGCTCAACCGATTTCCTCTTGGAAATAAAAAATTAACAACTTTGGCGGAAACCTTCTGGGCTTTCGACAATCACCCAATTTTACCCCCCAAAATTGATCATTTACCCGTTAATCATAACAAATCTATACAAATTTACCCTATTACCTATGCTATTACCCAAACTAATCCATGGTTTAACATTAATTATAGGCATGGAGATATGGGGATTGGAGATGGTTGGGCGATGAAACAGTTAACTTTCAACCTACACTCCTCCGTTTCCTCAGCTCCAACAAAACTAACAACTGGGGAAGAGAAGAGCCTTCGATTACAGCAACCAAGATTGAAACAGAGTAAAAAAGAGATTCATCTGGACATGGATGGTGAAGACCCCAATAACCAATGGACATCTATCAGAGAACGAGGTATGATTACGACTATGTTTTTGAATTTCTCTAGGTATCTATGCACCATCTCTCTTGAGAATTATCCTTCTCCTTTGGGCTCGAGGGTTGGCAGTCCTAACTTGAGTATTCTACCACCCTCTGGCATTCAAACTTGTGCCTATTCATTCCTTTGCAACTTCTCTTCTCTCTGGCTTTCACTGTGATCACTATGGATTCTCATAACTCTTTCATGGATGCTCTCATCAACACCACTCAGGTGGGTGCTGCTGTGGACGTCCAAAATCCCAACACTCTACATAACCTAATACTTCCCTCACCTCGTGTCTACTAGCCAAAATTTCCTTTTCTTTTTGGATTTGGATGGATTATATTTATACTATACAACATCGGGATGGTTTAAAGGGTAAGTAAGGTAGGGCGATTATTTAGGGCCCTAGATTAATAGGAGCCTCTATATTTTTATATATATTAATATTACTATACTATAATGAGAATTGATAAAAAAAAACGTGGAGCCTATATACACTGCAAATTAACGTTCAATTGAACGTTATAAAAATGTCGAATATGACGTTATACAACGTCAAATTCCACATTGTTGCGCAATTTTTAATGTAACTTAGAAAACAAAAATTGAACGTTGTAAAAACATTGAATTCGACGTTGTACATAACATCCGATTGGACGTTGTAGCATGATAGCCCAATGGGTTCAATCGGGCTTGAATAACGAAGCAGAACGTCCAATTGAACGTTGTATTAAAACGTGTAATTCGACGTTGTAAGTTCCAACGGGTCAGCAACCCCTATAAAAAGGGTAATTAAGGCCGCATTTGAAAATACAACACAATAATTCCACAATTCTTTCCTTCCATGGATTCGGCTACGAGCGAACATCATGGATCAAAAGAGGTGGTTACAACTGAACATCGTGTATCGACCCTTACATTGATTTTGTAATCAAATGGGTTCGGTACCCAACACCCCAGGAGGAGTCTGACTGCGCATGTCGCCATCCAGAATATAATGACATTGATCCTTGCACGCTGTTTCGAGTTGAGCATCTCAATTACACTCATATTTTAGCACCCATCTAGTTCGAGTGTGCATACTGCACCCGTCTTCGTTCCGGCATCCATGGAGTGCATTACTGGAGGGTTGGGGACCTTCTACTTAAACATATTGTGTCATTCTTCCCTAATGTACGCAGATATGGAAGTGAAGAAATTTGTATTCAATGAGCTAAAGATTCAAATCATTCTGAAGATGAACTAATTAGGTCGTAGTCAATTGTTAAAAAAAATGTTGTTGTTATCCGTGTTCTATGAACGATTGTTTTATTAACATTGTTGTCTTTGTTCATCGTTATATGGGAAGTGATGTTTTGATAAATGAATGTTCGTTGTCAATATGTAGAATCCATCAAAACAATCATTCAAACCTAAAGAAATAGAAAACGACGTACAATCATCAAATATATAATCTGCCATTAACTACACAAAATAGAGTCTATATTTATCAATCTAACTAAAAGATCCAATAATGCTCATGATCTGGCGTACAACTAGTCAAACTGAGCATGTTTAACTAATGCTTGAATACCCTGAGTCATCTTCTGGACACGATCCTAGAGCTCAGTTGGAATGATGGTACCAACTAGGTTGTTTGGGTGCATAGGGGCCACTGGACCAGCATGCACGGGTGTCATGGAAAACACATAACCTCGAATCTGAGATTGGAACCAAGTCAGGTAGTCAGCTAAGCCACCTCCCTGACAACTGTCGAGCGTCCTCCAGTTACCAGAAATAGAGTAGAATCTGTCCGGGTGCTTTGAGTTCCACCGCACGTGCTGCGGGGCAAACGCCACGACATGACACTTCTTCAAGCGACGATGTATCTGCACCACAGTGGGTGGGATGATGTCCAATGGAAGCTCCTAAATGCAACCGAACTGTCAGAGCACCATATCTGGCATGTACGACTCCTCGGTGCCACGAAATTTGATGGTGCCTTGATAGGTGGATGATCGATACTATCTTGCAATATTAAGGTCTTTGCCAAAAGGCATCCATGCGACCTATTTTGACGAATTACTTGTTAGATAAATAAGCAACCTGACATATACTGTTACTATCATGCAACCTAATTTATTTATACTATTTTCTAAATAAACATTTATTTAACATCGAATTAACATTTATGTACATATTTTTATTAAAAAAATTAAAATCTAGTAAATTAACAGATTAAAATTTTAAATAAAATAAAAAAATTCAAATTAAAAATAAATTAGAGTAAGGAAAATAAAAAATAAAAACTGAAATTACTAACCAACGGAGTAAACAACGGAGAAACCTCTTGGGTTCGACGCTTTCGATCACGTCCGCCTCACACCATCAGAACACTGAAGCCCCTCCCTGACAACGCCACCTCTTGCTCCACCTCCGGCGCTAAAGCCACCTCCTTCCCCTGCCATGACCACCTAGCTCCCCTCCCTGTTGAAACCGTTAGTGCCATATGTGAGAAGACAACAAAAGTTGGCTTTATTAAGCCGTTTCTCAAGTGCATCCATCTTCATGCGCAACTTCTTGTTCTCAACTGCTAAACTTGTATTAACCACTTTCAGATTGGCAATCATTTCATCGAGTGTGACAATATTCTCCCATAGTTGTTGCCCACCTAGAAACAACTCTCGTTCCTTGTTGCGTAGATCGGGTATGATGCCCTCCAAGGTCTTTGCAGATTCAGGGCTACCATAGTATAAGTGTTCCCACTTGAGAGGCTATATTTGCCTCCTCCTAAACTAATACTTCTTGTCCTCATCGAGCTGCTAACTTAGATCATTGGTACGCGCCATTACAGGTCCACAACTTGAGAGTAAAGGGGCATAGGTTCTGTGGAGTAATTGGATGTCCAATTTAATACCGTATAGGGTTTGAACACACTATACACCGTCTAATTAGACGTTCTATAGGGCAGGGTTTAGACCTGAGCATGGGCCGGGCCGGGCGGGCTTGGGCCGGGCCTCCGACATTTTAGCGGCCCAGTGAACCGGGCCGGGCTTGGGCCAGGCCCGGTTTTTGGGCCTACTTCCTTGCCCAAGCCCGCCCATGTTGGCGGGCCGGGCCGCCCACCGGGCCTAGCGGGTTTTTTTTCTAAGAAAAGATCCGGGACGAGGAATCCTACCCGATAGCATTTGGTTACGTTACTAAATTTTCTTTTATATGTATATGTATATATTAATATACATATACATTACATACCCACTATGTAATATATATGTATTAATATACATATACAATTAATACATACACTGTAATGTATACTATATATTAACATACACACTATAATATATACACTGTAATATATATATATATAGTTTGTATTTAAAAATTATTATATATGTATGTATGTATAATTATATATATATATAATATTATAATATTAATATGTACCGGGCCGGGCCTACCGGCCCGCTTGGGCCTCATAATCTGCCCAAGCCCGGCCCGGTGGGCTTACCGGGCCGGGCCTGCCGGCCTGCTTGGGCCGATTGTTCTGCCCAAGCCCGCCTTTTTCCCCGGGCGGGTTGGGCGGGCCGGGCGGGTTAGCCCTGGTCTGCTCAGGTCTAGCAGGGTTCCATCAAAACATTGAATTCAACATTGTATAGGGTTTGTCATCCTATACAACGTGCAATTAGACATTGTGTTGTGTAACCACAAACAACGTTGGGTTTGATCACCCTATACAACGTCTAACTGGACGTTGTATTTGTATAGGGTTTGACCACCCTATGCAACGTCTAATTGAACGTTTTATAGTGCGTCATATTGGGCATTGATTCACGTCATATTGGACGTTGTACCTATCATTCCTTTGAGCTACTCAATAATACCTATAAATAGCCCTAACGGTCGTAAATTCGAATCAAATTCAATGGCCCCTCCAAACCCAATCCCACGATCTTTCTGTGTGTGTGTGTTTGTGTGTGTGTGGGGGGGGGATGTTCAAATGTAAAATTACATCATAAAAAAGAAAGTCTGAATTTTCTACGAAAGCTGGCTCGAAATCTTTCGGAACACCTCCACAAAATTATAAGTGTAAGCATTTCAATTGTATCGTCCTTTGTTGTACATGCTCAAGTATCTAACTTTATTATTTGGTGTTTTCTTTAGTTTTTGCAGAGACTTCCTTTAATCTTTAGTACTTACAACAAACACATGCTGAAACAATATGTCTTCCTTTGGACATCTACCCGGTCGGAGTTCGACGTTACGGTCTCAATTGACGAAGACTATCGTTTGTACATACGAGGGAAGCTCTCCTTTTCAGGTTCATATTTTAATGGGGGACAAGCACGGAAGACAACTATAGTGAAGATGACATAGACTAGGAGGTGAATCCAAGTGAAGAAGACACAAATGAGGAGGAGTCCTATGGTGAAGATAACTTAGATTTTAATAATGCATATTTTAGATAGACATTATAGATGGGTTTAGAGGCATTTAGAGTATGTTTCTTGTGTATTTTATAGCTAATTCGCATTCTTGATCATTTGGTATTCGAAGTTTGGAATCTACGGTTTTTAGTGTTTATTTGTAGGTCTTATGATTCGGATTCGAAAGGTGAAGTAAACTTGGAGCAAATGGAAAAAATAAGAGCTTAGGAACAAGAGCGAAAATGAAGAACATGGAGAAATCCTATCTTGAATGTTATGAGAAGTTGGAATTATCTTATGAGATTTTCATGAGAACTGTAGTGCTTGAAAAGAGCTTTCTAACGCATTTTCATATGCGTCCATCAGACGAAGGATGACTCCAGAAAGTGCGTTACAAGTTCATTTTGTCGATGCTGTCAAGCTGTACGGACGGCGCCCGCCGCCCTTTCCATGGCGCCCGCCATGTCATCAGATCCGGATTTGCGATACGCGGGCCGAGTTTATTTTTGTGGAAACTTTTATCTACCTTTTCCTGGGTTTTTTAAGGGCCGGTTTTGAGCCTTTAAAGACCATTCTTTTCATTATTCATTCATTAGACAAGTATGGAGAGAAGAATGGAGGTTTTCAACTTTGGTATGATTCACTAAACCTCTTTAGTTTCACCTAAAATTCAAAGACATGGTTGGCTGACTTGTGAGACTTGAATTCTATGTTATTCCAATGATTGATTCATTACCTTTGCGTTGATTTTGTGTTGTTGATTCTATTTTGATTAGCTACCTTGATAGAATTGCATCGTGCTAGGGTTTCAATTGTTTCGCGAGATTAATTGTGACTTTTGTAGCAACCACAAGCAAGTGATTCTGCGAGAGAGATCTTGATTGTGGAAGGTAATGACAATTTGGGAAACCATTCTGCCTAGAACTATAGGAAATTTGTGCTATTTGTCTGTTGAATCCTGCAAGGTTAGGGTTTTGCCTATAGATAAAAGGGATTGTCGTCTCTGCGAATAGTGTAAATCCATATAAACCAAAGTCGGATTAATCCAAATAATTATAATAACTAGAAAGAGGGTCGAGGATCAATAAACCAACAATTGTTGAGAATTTTTAGGTGAAACTACTTCATCCCTATTGTTATCAATCAATCACCATTCCTACTTTTACTTTCTTTTGTTACTTTAATCATCTCAATTACCTTCGATTTCATTACTTTGATAGCAATTTGAGTAGACATGAAAGGTATTCTTGTTGTTGGTTCGACCCCTTACTTATCCGCTATACTAGTTTACTAGTTGGTGTATGAGTTTGGAAATCTTTATCTTTGGCGAGGTGAAACACACGACATTTCATCCCACCAAATTTTGGCGTCGTTGCCGGGGAGAATTACTTTATTTTCTTTGTTTACTTTTATTGCTATCTATAGTGTGATTCACTTTGGTCGATCACACTTTGGTTACTAATCAATCTTTGTTAGCGATGTCTGAAACGGTTAATCCCCCTCTCAAGAGGACATTGAGAGAGTTAAAGGAACCTGATTTGAATTCACAAAGTCTTGCAATCAAACTTCATGAACTCCCCGAGGGCTCCAAATTTGCATACAAATCTGATTGGTCTTCAATTTTTCCCATTTTCTGTGGATTGTCTGGAGATGAACCAAATAAGCATCTTATGGAGTTTATTAATGTATGTGATAGAATCAGACCTCAAGAATTTACTGATAATCAACGTATGTTGAGACTATTTTCGTTCACCCTGAAAGGCACACCAAGTGATTGGCTTCACTACTTGCCGGCATGAAGCATCACTACATGGTTCGGCCTAAAGAAGGCTTTTCTGCAAAAATACTTCCCTGCTACGCATTTGAGCAAACTGAAGAATCAATTGACAAGCATAGAGCAATTCTCTGAGAAGATTCTGTATGACTACATTGTGAGATTTAGGAAATTCAAGGCAAGTTGTCCTCAACATGGTATACTAGAGGAAGATTTGATTCTCTATCTTTATGAAGGGCTACTTGATCATGCGCGCACCCTCATCAACGCTACTAGGGGAGGGGATATTCTAGACAAGACTCCGGAAGAAGCTATTCAAATATTTGATGGGTTAGCCAATGCTTCTCAGCAATACAGAAAGTCTCAAGGAATCGAGGAAATTCACATACAACTTGGATAACTCTGAAAGGGGATGTGGAGAAGAAGTGATCAAGTTGACAGAGATTGTAAACAACATGGCTATTTAGATGTCTCAATTGCAATCACCACTCTGAGATAAAAGGGATGGAATTGAAGAGGTATATGCTATAGGGAGCTCCATCTCTTAATTACCTCAAGAGTCCCCTCAGAATAATTCACTTAGAGACGACACTCTAAGAAGCCTGATGGACATGGTAAAGAGTCAAGGAGAACTCAAGCGACAAATGGCCAAAGAGCTACAAGAACACAAATTGAGAAATTGGAGAAAGGATTTTTCCAGAGGAAACTTTATGGCTATGGTTCTTGGAGGCAAAGATTTGAATTTTTCCAATGAAAGTTTAGAAAGGAGGCCTGAGGAGATGATTTATGGAGAAAAAGAAGACGAAGAAAAATCGGAGGCAAACTGTTGGATTGGCGCCCGCCGTCCCCTGACACGGCGCCCGCCGCCACCTTAAGTGACGGAGCCGGTTTTTGATGTTGTTGAATCCTCGAGGAAATCATCGGAGGAGTGGTCTTCTGAGGTTTCAAAACCTGTTCCCCCCTTATGCCTTGAATCTCGACGGTAGGTGGGAAAATGACAAAGACTTACTCTATCTTTCATTAGTTAATATGTTCCTCGTTATGCCAAATTTATTCAGGAAGTTTGCACAACCAAAAGACCACAACGAGAGAAGCAAAGAGAACGTGCGGAGACCCAGGTATGTTCACTCTTCCTTGCACGATTAGTGAAGTTAAATTCGAAACTACCTCGATTGATCTTGATGCATCTATTAATATGATATCGTACAAGTTATATGATGAATTGGGACTAAGGCCTCTAAACGAAACTAGGGTTGTTATACAGCTTGCTGATCGCTCTCAAATTCACCCAGGGGGAGTTGAAGATGTGTTGATTATGGTTGATGATTTGATTGTCCCAGCTATTTTTTATGTGATTGATATGGGCCTTGGTATACCTGAGACACCCATCATACTAGGTAGACCTTTCTTGTGAACTGCTAAAGAGAAAATTGATTGTTTTTATGGGGTTTTAACTGTGGAAGTTGATGGAAAAAAGCTGAATATTTGATCCCTAAGGATATCATGAGTATGGATGCAACCTACATGAATTGTCAATGGCTATGGATGCAAATTCAGGGAATTGGTCCCCTTGCTATAAAACTGAACCATTGAATCCTTCTTGTGAGAAACTTCTTCCATCTGTCATTCAGGCGCCTGAACTTGAATTGAAACTCCTCCTTGATCATTTGAAGTATGCATTTTGGGAGAGGGTAATACACTTTTTGTGATTATTTCTAACAAGCTTAGTTTTGACCAGGAACATAGGTTAGTGGATGTCCTTAAGGAACATTGCACTGCCGTGGGATGGACCATTGCTTATATCAAAGAAATCAGTCCGACGTTGTGTATGCATCGTATACTCATGGAGGACGATTCAAAGTCGATAAGACAACCTCAGCGACGGCTGAATCCCCTGATGATGGAGGTCGTCAAAAAGGAAGTTTTAAAGCTCATTCAAGCATGTATAATTTATCTTATTTCTAATAGTCAATGGGTAAATCCGACACAAGTAGTCTCTAAGAAGGGAGGCATCATAGTGTCTGAGAACCAGGAAGGTGAGATGGTACCTATGAGGGTACAAACTGGTTGGAGAGTTTGCATTGACTATCGCAAACTCAATGTTGTAACACGTAAGGACCACTTTCCCTTGCCTTTTATTGATCAAATGCTTGTGCGCGTTGCCGGCCGGTCCTATTATTGTTTTTTGGATGGTTATTCTGGATACTTTCAAATTCCTATTGGACATGAGGACTAGGATAAAACTACTTTTACATGTCCTTTTGATATTTTTGCTTATAGTAGGATGCCTTTTGGATTATGCAATGCGCCTGGTACATTTCAAAGATGTATGATAAGTATATTTTCTGAATATGTTGAGCATTTCATTGAAGTGTTTATGGATGATTTCATTGTGCATGGGAATGATTTTTATTCTTGTCTGCATCATTTATCATTGGTGCTTAAGAGGTGTGTTGAAACCAATTTAGTCTTGAACTCTGAAAAGTGCAATTTTATGGTAGCACAAGGGATTGTCCTTAGTCACATTGTGTCCAATAAATGCATTGATGTAGATAAAGCTAAGATAGATTTGATTCAGTCTTTACCTTATCCTACTAATGTGCGTGAGATTCGTTCTTTCTTAGGCCATGCAGGATTTTATAGGAGGTTTATTAAGGATTTTTCTAAGTTAACCTCCCCATTATGTGAACTCCCCATTATGCATTGATGTGTCCTTTGTGTTTGATGATAATTGTCAGAAGGCTTTTCATGAGTTGAGGAATCAGTTGACTTTGGCACCTATTATTCAGGCTCCTATTTGGACTTTGCCTTTTGAGTTGATATGTGATGCTAGAGATTATGCCGTTTGAGCTGTTTTGGGACAAAAAGTTGAGAAAGCATCTCATGTGATCTACTATGCTTCTATTATGTTGAATACGGCTCAACGGAATTACACTACTACTGAGAAAGAGTTGCTAGCTGTGGTTTTTGCTTTGGAGAAGTTTCGTCCTTACTTATTGGGTGCCAAGATAGTGGTTTATAGTGATCATGCGGCACTCCGCTACTTGATGACAAAGAAGGACGCAAAGCCTCGATTGATTCGATGGATTCTACTTCTGACGGAATTCAATTTGGAAATCAGAGATAAGAAGGGAGCAGAGAACTTGGTAGCTGACCACATGAGCAGAATTTACAAAACTGATGGTGGGGGAGAGCAACCAGAGAGGCTAGGAGAGTTCCCTAATGAAGGATTGATGCGAATTTCGACCTGTCACCACTGCATAGATGGCGCCCGCCGCCTTTTCCACGACACCCGCCGTCCTGACAGTGTTTTGAGGTCCGAGTTGCTTGATGATGATGGGAATGGGCCGATTGCTTCACTTTTGGGTATTCAAGCTAAGCAGCCTTGGTTTGCTGATATTGTTAATTACTTGGTGGCTGAAATCTTCCTTTCGAATTGTTCGAAAGCTAAGAAGGACAAAATTTGGCACGATGCTCGCTACTATGTTTGGGATGATCCTTTCCTGTAGAAGCACTGTGCTGATAGAATTGTTCGTCGATGTCTTCCAGATAATGAGGTAACTTATGTTTTGAGATTATGTCATTCACATCCAAGTGGTGGACATTTTGGACTACAGAGGACGGCTAGGAAAGTCTTGGAAGCGGGATTCTAGTGGTCGTATATCTTTCGTGATGCTCATGCTTTCTGCAGAACTTGTGATCGATGTCAGCGAACCGGAAATATCTCACGCAAGAATGAGATGCCATTATCTTTGATTATGGTGTGTGAGATCTTTGATGTCTGGGGTATCGATTTCATGGGACCCTTTCCTAGTTCATTTGGGAATGTCTACATCTTGCTTGCGGTCGATTATGTGTCTAAGTGGGTTGAGGTGAAGGCGACAAACACTGATGATGTTCGCGCAGTTGCTAGTTTCTTGAAGAGTTAGTTTGCTAGATTGGGGATGCCTAGAGCTGTTATCAGTGACAGGGGAACTCATTTCTCCAACAAGATTGCCAGCGCTCTTTTAAGGAAATACAACGTGACTCAGAACGTCTCCATCGCCTATCATCCTCAAACCAATGGACATGCAGAATTGTCCAACATGGAAGTGAAGAGGATTCTGGAGAAGACTGTTTCACCGAATCGGAAAGACTAGAGGATGCTATGTGGGCTTACCGTACTGCTTATAAAACACTCATTGGGATGTCACTGTTTCGCTTGGTTTATGGAAAGCCTTGTCATTTACCAGTTGAGCTAGAGCACAAAGCATAATGGGCAGTCAAACAGGCCAACATGGATGCATTTGAAGCAGGAGAATTGAGGTAGCTTCAACTTCAGCAGTTGGAAGAGATCCGGTTGGATACTTATAAGAATTCCATGATCTACAAGGACAAAACTAAGGCTTGGCATGATAAGCACGTCCTGCGAAATGAGTTCCATCTAAGGGATAGGGTCTTATTGTATACATCGCGTCTTGCACTCTTCCTAGGGAAGCTCCGCTCACATTGGACAGGACTATACACGGTGGTCCATGTCTATCCTCATGGAGCAGTGGATGTTTGCAATGACAAAGAGGATAGAGTATTCAAGGTAAATGGCCATCGCCTCAAGAAGTACCACGAGTAAGTTCTTTGGAGGCAACCTAGGGTAAGTTCTTTAGTTTTCATGTTTTTCAAATTCTAGTCAGGTCTTTAGTCTTTCAAATTGAATAAAAGGGTAGAGTTCCATATCAATAAGTGTTTTGGAGGAGTCTTGCACTAACCAATGAAAAAGTAACTTGGATTCACGGTTCTGCACAAGCGACACCTGCCGCTTAACCCACGGCGCCCGCTACCACCTCAGTGCTCCGAAGCTTATTTTGTCTAACGATTGTCGCCACCACTACTAGAATTTTGTTAATAGACATCACAGTATTTACATCGGTCAGATATACACATGATGTTAAATATATTTATCACATCAATTTAAAATTTTTCGATGTCATTAACCTAATATGCATCAGGTTAACTTATTGGACAATTTTTAAAATCATTTTAAAAAAATACCAACAAGGCGCGGAATACACTTAGTTAAGATTTCACTGAAATGGAAGCGGTAAAGATACCACTAGTTCCCCAATACTTTGCCAACATTTTAAAATTTTGGATTTTCAACTTTAAAAAAAAATTCCTACACTTCTTTTTTTTTTTAGCCAGTTCACAAACTCAAAGGTCATAATCAAATCAAACGTAGAAAAATTAGAGCAGAAAAGGAACCCCAAGGAAACTTTGAAACTCTGGCCCCAAAGAATGGCCGCCACAAATCCTCAAGCCCTAATTCCCAAGACCTGGACAAAAATCCTAAAGATCTTCATCAGATCCCCATCCAATAAAATTTCAAAAGCAAGATCTGGTGCAAAGAATGTTGTGAGAAGAACCGAAAATGAAGCTTCCTTCCTCGACAGCAAATCAACCACAAACAGAGCTCTTTAATCCCAAATTCATGGTTTGGAGGTGCCTCAAATCCCTCAATGCCTCTATCTTTTGCAAATCGGAGCTTCCTGGGGGATCCGACGATGCTGGCCTACCTCGCATCTCCGCTTTCTGAAATCGAACGGTGAATCCAGGTTGTGCTGGGGATTCGACACTGTTGGGGATCCGACGGTGTTGGCTTACCTCAGGGATTTTTGGAACAAGATCCAAAAGCCGGCCCCAAAAATTCCAAAGGCTAACTATTAGGTGTTCTCTATCTCTTTATCTCACCTTTTATCTTAGATTTCAATCTTATGACTCGAAGTTGAAGCTGATCCCTTATGTTCAGAAAAGGAATGGTCCCTTGATATTTTGCATATATGCTTTATATTATTCTCTCTTCTTGCATCTACTATCTTGCTTATGCTTTAACGAAAATACCTACCCTACAGAAAAAATGACCAATGGGATACAAAAAAAATTGCATAAGGTTATGGAACCATTCTTGTTGAAATTGTTGAAAGCAGTGATATGCCTGAGTTGAACATGTTTATTCTTGCAGCTGGTTGCTTCTTTTGAAAGGGAACTTAAATATATATACTTGAAATCCATTCGATTGTGCTAAACCAGTTTGTCAATGTGTTTATTTCCTTGGAAGTTGTAAGATCATGAGAACCTGATAACCTCAATCTTTTCTCGGACTGGTATTGTTCACCATGTTCAACCCTCTCTCTTTATGTCTACGTGGAACCTGAACTTTAATATTGACATGAAAAATAATCTAGTGTGTGTATTAGATGTTTGGACCAAAAATTATATGATCCTATGCCCCCAAAAAAGTTACCTTATGCTCACCTGGTGGACTAGATTTCAGGTGTACAAAAGCAAAAGAAAAGGATGCACCAAGGATGGAACTAACCAAGGAGAGTGGCTAGATTTGATTAAGACAAGACAACCTAGAGGTGAAGAGGAAGACTGGATATCCACAATATACGTTTGATTAAGACAAGAAAAATTATCTCCTCTTGTTTCAGTTCATCCCTCACAAGTTTTTGTAGTTGGTAAGTACATCATTTTATGCATTAAATGAACTCTGAATGCATTTTCAGATGTGCTTCTATATTTTTTTGCATGTTATACTCAATGCTTAGTTAGTTCTTGTTAGATTTGTGTGTGTTAGTTCTTGTTATTAGCATTTAATATGTTGAAGTCCCTGCAAATAACCTTCAAATTATATATATACTACTTGATTTTCCATGTGATTTACTTGGATAAGAGTTATAGGGAGAAAAAGACTTCCCTTTGTAAATTTCTGTACTCTTATCTACTTGCTTTCATGGTTACATGTTCGGGTTTCGAAGATCTCTAATATGTTCTGTTGATATTTGGTTAAATATTCTGTGATGGATCATTCTGCAACTATCTTATTTCCCTGATTTTGGTGAACTTTTAGGCGTTGGATCCAAGCTGTATTTCGTTCTTCATCCACTTTGAACGATTCCTACAAATAACCATCAAATGATACCAAGTGTGACATTGAGGTTGACATGTACTGAAAAGGAATGGTGTTGGATATGTTTGATCTTATTTATTCCGAAGATAAGGTATGTGGTACATCCTAACCCGTTGATTTATTTGATTCAGGGAGTGTATTGACAAAACTATAAGTTTCCCGGATGAAATAGGAATTTGAATCTTGGATTTCTAGTCATGCATCTTAAAATTCTAGATAAGTAATCAGTGCATAATACAAAGAGTTTGTGAATTTGATTTTAGACAAGTAATTAGTGAATCTAATTCTTCCCTGGGAGCTATGAATGCATCTTCATATTCCTTTTCAGCTTCTATAGCTCTTGTTGTAGTTCCAGAGAAATGGTTGTTGTTCAGCTCTTTCAATGGTCGTTGTTCGGCTCTTTCAATATATGGTTGCTTGAGTTTGTGAAGCTTTTTAGATAGAACAAATTGTTGTGCCCCTCAATATGTGTAGTTCCAATTATTGGAATTTGATCATGAAAGCAGTTTTCCAGATCGCCTCAAGTAAACTAATCTCTCCTCTCTCGCTCTTTCGTTAAGGACCTTCTTGTTTTTTTTTATATCGATTCCGTTATATCTGAGTTTACGGATGATCAGTGTCCTAATCTGGATGCAGGAAGAGGTTATGCATACCCATAATGAAGAAACAAGAAAATGTTTCAAGCACTCTCTTGTCACGTGTGTTTTGGCTCCTCAATATGGTAGTAGTAGGCTTAGTTTGATTAATCAGCAGGAAATACTTTAGATTCATTTGGCTCCACGTATTTTTATCATGAATTATGAATCCAACTTTGCTTTTGGTGTAGTTTTACTGTCTTAAATGTTTAGTCGAGGTTAGTTTTATTGAAATACAGGTTGTGCCTTTGACTTCATTGTGCCTTTGTCTAAAGTGATATTATGTCAAGCTTAGGATCCGACTATTGATGTATTTTGTTTTGTATTTAGCCCTATTGTCATCTTGTATTCGACTCTATTGTTATTAATTAATGTATTGGTTATGGTCTTTTGCATTGTTTAATTTTCTGTTTGCCAAAACGTCACAATATAGATTATTAGGTGTATTTGTTGAAACACATCGAACTTGAGAGTGAAAAGCGATGACTACGTTTGTAAATACGTAACGTTGACCATTACGATACAGATTGATTTCTAAACCTAGAATATATGAAAATTTAAAAAAAAAACAGATGTGTATATGTAGCAATGGCATTGTTAAAAATATATAAATTGATGTTGTAAATAATCAAAACATCATTTTCAAAGAAAAAACTGATTTGAAAATATATAAATAACATTGATTTTAAAAATATTCGATATGGTATATTATATTTATATAAAATAATATCACAAATTACAAATGAAAAAAGAGCATTCACAAATTGAATAATACATAACCGGTGTGTGTAGCAATGTAAGAAATCATGTTTATAAAAAATAGTGATGCTAATTTGAAAAATTGTATCACCCTACATACTTCCAAATGGCTAGAAATGAAAAATAATAATCGTTTAACATTAGATGAATCAATCAAAAAGTAATTAATCCATGTATTTAAGTCATTATTAAAAAGAAAAACGATGTTATAACTTATTAAAGACATTCGTTATAAACCGATGTGGTAAACTTGGGATCTTTAACGCCTCCCACTAACACGTTGAATTTTTTTTATTAACATCGGTTTATACCCAATGTCTATGAACAGAATTCTAGTAGTGCACCACCGCCGCAATCAAGTAACTTTCCATTTCCCTCAATTAATTTTATCTTAAATTTTGTTGTCTTTATTTGATTTTCAATGAGGACAATGAAAGATTTAAGTGTGGGGGAGGGGATAGTGAGTTAGGTCATGTTTAAATTCAGCTTCATGTTTATTTTTCCGCTATTTTATTGCATTAGAAAAAAGAAAAAAAATGATGAAAAATGTCAAAAATCCAAAAATTTCATGCATTGCATATATGTTGTTATCCAAACACCCACCTTAGTTAGCAAAACTCCGCAATTTCTTATGGGGTGAACTTGTAAATCCTACGATAAGTTTGAAGTGCTTAGCCTTATTTCTTTGAAATGTTTTCTTATTGGGCGTGATTGTTGATGTACTTGAGCATGTATGATTAAGCTTGAGTATGATTGAAATTCTACAAAACATGACCCTTGTGAGATTGTTTTTAGCCTTGTTGGAATCATTTATAAATCCTTTTGCTTTGATGTGTGATTTACTCTCCATATGTTTCTCTTGATATTGACTTCATTAGCTATTGTCAAAGCCGACTCACATGTTTGTTGCTTGCGGAATTTATGCTTTTATGTTTACATTTGGCTTTAGTTGCTTATGAGTTTTGAGTGAAATAATGTGGCAATGGTTTGATACACTTAGTAACCGGGTCTACGCATGACACCCATGGGTATGATTCGCGTAAATTATTGTCGAAAGCTATCCACTAAGGAAGGAAGCTTGATCATTGAGTAATCGGGTTCATTCATGACACCCATGTTTGCAACTCGCGTCAAAAGATGTTCAAGTGGACTTTATTCAAGTAAGTTGAGGTGTTGATAGACCGGGGTCATTCATGACACCCATGTTTGCGACTCGCGTAGGGAATACACCAAGGTCGAAAGATAGCAAAGCACGGAAAAGAGAGTTGAACCAAATTGTTTATTTTTATTGTTTTCCGCAAGTGATGAAATTTCGGTGGAGATTTGATTATGTTGTTGTCAATATCTATGAGCTTAATGCATTTTGGATTGAGTTGAGATTTGAACTAAATTGCCTAAACACATGAGAGCATGAGTGAAACACATATTCCTTGTGACGTAGGATGTAGGGGTGTGCAGAAAAACCCGAAACCGAAAACACGACACGAAAAAATACGAAACCGAAAAGACACCACACGAAAATGACACGAACTGCTAAAACACGACATTAAACGGTTTGTGTTCGGTTCGGGCAAATGCTCTTATCGGGTCCCCGACACGAACCGTTTAATTTTTTTAATATTTTTTTAGGTACGGTACTATAGTAATAATACTAGTATTATATAGTGTCAAGTGAGACATT
This sequence comes from Persicaria tinctoria, assembly GCA_037127255.1. NCBI lineage: Eukaryota > Viridiplantae > Streptophyta > Magnoliopsida > Caryophyllales > Polygonaceae > Persicaria > Persicaria tinctoria. The sequence goes on along the minus strand of JBANSL010000007.1, from coordinate 29,001,439 downwards.
AAAGTGAATTGGCTCATTTGTTTTGGGACACGCGGGATCAGGTTGTCAAAGCCAATAGGTTGGGGTTTGAATCATATTTCCATCACTTTTTTGGCTTCAATTCTTCAAAGCTGCGTTTTTTTTTATTAAAAAAAAACCTCCTTTTCTATTGAAATACAAACCCTAGCGAACGAATTAGACAGAGTCACAAACACATTCTCTTTCTCTAAATTTTCAGATCCAGCTTCTCTCTTTCTCTCCAAATCCATGTGGAGGCGAATCAACTCTTGTATCCTCAGATCTTCCCTCCATCTTTCTCTCCAGATCCGGGGAAAGCCTCAAGATCCGCTGCCCCCCTCTTTTCTCCAGATCCACTCGTCATGGCGGCAATAGGGCAGTGCTCCGGCCTCGAGGATTGGCACCACTTCAGAGAGAGTCGAAGTGAGCTCGAGATCCGGGATCTAAGGCGCAATAGAGTGTCTTCCCGGATCTAATCAGACGAGCATTGATCGAGTTTTCCATCTCCTTTCACCGGGGCATATGCAAGAGGGAGAGAGAAGACATCTCAATTTGGTTTCCATCTCCTTTCATCTCCTTTCTCTCTGGTTGTTTACATTTTTTTGTGGATCGAATTTGTCGATATTAGGGTTTAATCAAATTTAAAAGTTTTCAATTCAATGTAGATTTATCATACCCAATTGTTAATTGTGTGCTATTTTGAATTATTTCAATTTGGTTTGGATGGAATATGTATCAAATTATTGTTTTCTGCTTGTAGTTTACAAGTCAGTAGGTTCTGACTTTGCTATTTGATACTGAGTCAGTAGAACATCTCAATTTTTGGTTCGTGGCGGGTTACACGGGTAACCGACACAGAACCATTTCGTGTTTTCGTGTCGGGTGCTCGGTATTAATAGTGTCGGGTTCGGATCGGCGTTTTCATCCATAACGGTTTCGGGTACCCAACACGATGAACCATGTCATGTCGGGTACCCGGTTATGCACACCCCTAGTTGGATGATTTCTACTTCTATGCTTTTATCGCTAAATATGTGCTAGGATGTTTATTCACTTGATCATGTGTTCATTTCATTTGATGTTGCTTTTGATTAAGACTATTGCATGAATGATGAACTCATAGGTATAGGTTACTTCTTATTATTCGCTCGAGGACTAGGAAAGCCTAAGTGTGGGGGAGTTTGATAATGCATATTTTAGATAGGCATTATAGATGGGCTTAGAGGCATTTAGAGTATGTTTCTTGTGTGTTTTATAGCTAATTCGCATTCTTGATCATTTGGTATTCGAAGTTCGGAATCTACAGTTTTTAGTGTTTATTTGTAGGTCTTATGATTCGGGCTCAAAAGGTGAAGCAAACTTGGTGCCAATGGACAAAAGAAGAGCTAAGGAACAAGAGCGAAAATAGAGAACATGGAGAAATGATATGTTTAAGGTTATGATAAGTTGGAATTAGATTCTGCGGTCTTGATGAGAATTGTAGTGTTTGAAAAGAGCTTTCCAACGCATATTCATATGCGTCAATTGGATGAAGGATGACTCTGGAAAGTGCGTTACAAGTTCAGTTTATCGATGCTGTCAAGCTGTACAGACGGCGCCCGCCGTGTCGTCTTGCGATACACGACCCGAGTTTATTTTTATTGAAACTTTTATCTATCTTTTCCTAGGGTTTTCAAGGGCCAGTTTTGAGCCTTTAAAGACTATTCTTTTCATTATTCATTCATTTGACAATTATGGAGAGAAGAATTGAGGTTTTCTACTTTGATATGATTCACTAAACCTCTTTAGTTTTGCCTACAATTCAAAGACATGGTTGGTTGACTTGTGAGACTTGAATTCTATGTTATTCCAATGATTGATTCATTACCTTTGCGTTGATTTTGTGTTGTTGATTCTATTTTGATTAGCTACCTTGATAGAATTGCATCGTGGTAGGGTTCAATGGTTTCGCGAGATTAATTGTGACTTTTGTAGCAACTCTTTGAGAAAACCCAATTTGTGAAAACTCTTTGAGAAAACCCATATTGTGAAAACTCTCGTGTGTGTGAATATGTTTCTAGGCTTTCTTTACTTCCTTCTGAGTAATTTTGGAGATCTCAATCTCAATTTGTGAAAACTCCCGTGCGTGCAATCTGTCTCTCCCAATCTCAATTTTCTATTTCAATCTCTTCCGACCGACATTTACTTTGATCCGTGGCCGGTTCCTCTGGTTGTTTCTGGCTTGTGTCCCTCTGGCCTCCGCCGCTGGCGTCCTCTGCGCCTCCGCCGGCGCCGTAGCTGTCTAGCCTCTTCCCCCTGTCTCGTTTCTGACTCTTCCTTGTTGCCGGATTTGGGATTTGTTTGGGTTTTCATCAATTTCTGGTCTAAATATTCTGGTGCGGTTGTGGTTCCTTCACAAGTTATCAATTCCCCACTTCTTTTCGCAGATCTGGTTTTTCGACCCCCCCTCCCCCCGGAGTGGAGTTGCCCCTCCCTCTATCTCCGGCTAACCCTGCCTCGTCTCTATTGAGCTCGGTCTGGCTCCAACTGGTGTCTTTTCCGGTCGTCGTCGTCCCTTCTCCAGTCTCCTTGCCGTGCAAGCCACGGTTGTCTGTGTGAAATCCCCTCCCATTCAGAATGGCTATCTTGGCGTGCAAGGGTTTCCTTTGCCATGCACGCCAAGGTCAAGGAGAGACAAAAAAAAAAGTGTAAACCCACCCGAAAGGGTTGTCCAAATCCCGAAAAGGCCTTGTCAAATCCCGAAAGAGCTTGCAGGTGTGTTCTCTATGAGGGTGGTTCATGGCAGTTGTTCTGGTTGTTCTTGACGTTCTAATATGAGGTGGGGCTCGTGCGTCCGGTGTCGGGTTTGGCTGGGGTCATGGCAGTGTGTATCATGGCAACTCCGCATTCTGGAAATTTCCTTGGAGGTTCGTCTTCATCGCCAACAGGAGGGACTCCTGATGTACCACTGGCCAGCGGTGTTATCTCTAGATGGCGCTTGGCTCCGTTCTGTCTTTTTTGTCCTTACTTCTTATGGATTAGGTTCGTCTGCGCTTCAAGTGACTATTTGTTTACCGTCTTTGTGTTGCACCTATTTATTATTATGATTGTATGTTTGACGGTTCGCCGTCTGCCGACTCTGTCGGCCTCTCGATGAGCCAGGTCTGTTTGGTCATCGAATTTTTACCTGATAAAAAAAACAAGCAAGTGATTCTGCGAGGGAGATCTTGATTGTGGAAGGAAATGACATTTTGGGCAACCATTCTGCTTAGAACTTTGGAAATTTGTGCTATTTGTATGTTGAATCCTGCAAGGTTAGGGTTTTGCCTATAGATGTAAGGGATTGTTATCTCTGCGAAGAGTGACAATCCATATAAATCATAGTCGGATTAATCCTAACAATTAGAATAACTAGAAAGAGGGTCAATGATCAATAAACCAACCATTGTTGAGAATTTGTAGGTGAAACTACTTCATCCCTATTGTTATCAATCAATCACCATTCATACTTTTACTTTCTTTGCTTACTTTAATTATCTCAATTACCTTCAATTTCATTACTCTAATAGCAATTTGAGTAGACAGGAAAGGTATTCTCTCTGTGGGCTTGACCCCTTACATATCCTCTATACTAGTTTGCTAGTTGGTGTATTGGTTTGGGAATCTTTATCTTTGGCGAGGTGAAACACACGACATTTCATCCCACCAAATTTTTAATGTATTGATTTATTTGAAATATTGTAATTTCAACTTAAGAATGCATTTTAATGTATTTGGACGTTTCTAGTACCACGCTGATGTAGGGGAGAATCGAATAAGCAAATATAAAATATAAACAAACTCACAACTCTAGCCTATTAAATTGAATTCAAGACTCCCCCACTGTAGTGGAAGGGAATTAGGTTCGATCCATGAGGAAGCGTGTCAGCGGATCCTGAAGTAGCCCAAAAACCACGTTCTATAATCGACTCGAAGTCACTCAACATGGACAGAAAGCAGTCGATCTCGAGCAAAGCACCTGCAATGACAAAAAGGGCAATCGACGCCGACTTGAGTGTTCGATGTCGAGGTCAGTAACACAGTCGACCGACTCAAAAAACTGACGGTCGATATAAAGCACTCAACATAGACTGGGGGCAATCAATGTCGAGAGAAAAAACAGTAGCCAAAGTGTCGGCAAAAAAGGCCAAAGAGTGAGAGCATGAATAGGAAGAAATGGACAGAATATATCAGGGTGTCAAGTTTTTTGGTTACTCAATGAACGACAAAATAACGGATGTAAACAAATATAAGAAAGATCTTCAAAAGCCAAGATTTACCACGACAACAACCATGTAAGTAAAGACAATAAATCATAAAAGTGGCATGTTGTATCGATAAAGGAAAAGGCTTTCACCAAATCCAACAAATAGGTAAAGAAAGATATCTCTCAATATATAAACCTAATTCGCGTCTACCTTTTTCATAAATAGAGTTAATAGTCTCTCGAATAGAAACCCTACTTGCTACCCAAGTTTCTCAACATGAGTTCCTTAAACTTTCATTCAAAAATTAAGCACAAGGTAGAACAAGATAAAATATACATTCTTTAACGACTTACTAATCTTACCAACATGGCTATCGCCGGGTTCACCCCGATCCTAGAAGAAGGATGACTACTTGCGCATGGTGACGAAAGACATAATTGAAATAAAAAAAACAACTTGCATAAAACCAAACTTGGAGTCTTCACAATCACAATGCTCCAACTCTCGCAAGAATGCCAAAACTTTAAAGCTCCAAACCTTAACTCTCTATTGCTATTGTTCTCTATGAATTGAATTATAAGTTGAATGATTAAAAGCATAGCCATAAGGCTTTATTTATAGCCTACTAATCCTTGCTAGCCAAGTAAAGTAGTTCTAATCCTAGGATAATTGCAATTAAAATAAATTTATCTAAATATAAAGCTCCCTAGGGTAAATATAGAATCACCTATAAGGATATAATTCATCTAAATAGGATAAAAGATCTTCAACTTCGTGGCCAAGTAAGTATCTTCCAACTCGGACTTCTCAAACCATGTCCGTGCCAAATAGGGTTCCAGTCGATGTCGACCAAACAAGTCGACATCGACTACTAGTTCAGTGCAGTCGACCTCGGGTATTCCAGCCGATCTCGGGCATCACCTTCTCAGCGGCTAAGTGTGGCTTCAGGTCATTCGACATCGGGCTATTTAATCGATGTCGAGCACTCTTTTAGGCTGGTCGATGTCGAGCAGTAATCGATGTGAAGTTTGAATTTGGACTACTCATGGCTCGATTACAATAGGTTTCGGTCTCCACACTTAGTCCAATTTCAGCTCATCTTCGGTCGGCGTGGGGTAGGAATAGTCGACCTCGACCGCTCTTCTGCAATCAACTCACCTTCTTTGCTTTGCTCCGGAATGGCTCTAAATTCTGCAAAATTAAACCAAAACTTTGTAGGCCCCTATTTCTTGTAAATAAACACAAACTACACACATTTTCTATATTCTCAACCCATAATATATAAAGTAAATCAAATAAGGAGCGAAAATATATAACAACTAAACTCCAATACAAGAGTTGTGCCATGTCCTAAAACCATAAAAAACTTAATCCTAATATAACCAAAGAAAACCAAGTCGAGCAAGTCATAAAACATCTAAATAAATACCAAGTTTTCTCCCACCCCATACTTAAAATAGAGAGTGTCATCACTGTCAAAAACAAAACAAAGGGAAAGGGAAACTTACTAAATAGTATGCAGAAAAATATCATAATAAAGGGGGAGGGGTAAGGCGAGGAAAGACTTGCGAAGAACCACCAAATGACTTCCCAGGGCCATAGGAAGATCCAGGGATGAAAGAAGACCCAGGGTAGTAGCCATGAGACCTCCAGGCCCCATAAAAGTGTGCGGAGGCCAAGAAGAACTGTTGTTGCTATGCTCTCATATCCCCTAGAGTCTGGCGCATCCAAGTGGACTCCTCGTCCATCCTCAACTCCATCCTAGAAGATAGGTCCTCATCATGCTCTACAACATAGGCAGGCTGCATCGGCGACTTTTGAGTTGCGGCAAGGCTATGGTGTGACCCCTGAGGGCCGTCACTATCGTCGTCTTATTCATCGATATCATGTGGAGGAGCGTTGGGAGCTAGTCCCTGGTGAGCGTCCTAGTCCATAAACATAACCTGTGTTCCTCGCCGTGATAGTATAGCGGCAGCCGTCGTACCAAGTCAGGGTCATCCTCTAGATTGATGATGGTGGGGCTGCCCTGTCCCAAGACTAGTACCACTCTAGGACGTAGTAGAGGTCCATGTAATCTCGGCGGATGCCCATCCTAGTCTAAGGGTGCACCCATCCGCTAGGAACTCGAGCTATCACCCTGCCAAGCCTAAGAAAGTTAGCATCAATCAAGATAAAGTCATGGCTAGTATACCTCCTGATAGGAATCTCTACAGAGTGGGCGAGGAGGGCCACCATGTAGCTGTCGAAGATCTCACCATTGTCGTTCTTGTGCTCGATGATATGTTCGAGCCAGGTATACATGAGAGGCATGGGGTCAGACTCGCTGTGAATCTTCTTTTCGATTAAAAACAATGGAATCGTCCATTGCGATATATAAAAAATTCTCGATTCGAACATGTTGTACGAAATTAAATGTCACAATATTTTTTTTATACATGTCAAAGTGATAGAAAACGAAGAATTGCTTTTACATATCCATCCAGTTTATCCACTTTTTTTGAAATGCTACGACAAAAAATGTATTTTTCTTTTTTTTTTTACAACAAAAAAAATTGTTTGTGATGAACTGGATAAATTCTTCTATGATGAACTGCATAATTCTTATTGTTGGATTTCTACCAATGAAAAAAAAATGGAGGAACCTAAGGAACGAGTTTAGAGATCGGATTGAAGCCCTACACAGAGAATCTCCTTATTTGGATGTACTCGAAAAAAAGACTCGATTATGCAATAATCAAACTAAAGAAGAATACTTGCCTAAAATATACGATCCTCTCTTAAATGAAATCAATCGAAGCGGCTCCGTCTTGTGCTGGTTGGGCCACAAAAGCTAAGGGCGAGCCCAAATAGTGCTCCCTAGGATGTGCAAGATAGTCCAGAAAAGTGGACTACCTATATTATTGGTGATGTCATCTGTCGATGACGGCCTCCAGATACCCGTCATGTACCGCCATATGATAGTAGGGTCCTCAAGGGTGAAGGTGGTGGGAGCATGGACGAATTCGAAAAGTTGGCTCATCTCCTCAAGTGTGAATGAGAAGGGCATGTTCCCGACCCAGAAGGTCACCCCTCGCCGAGGGGAGTGATAATGCATATTTTATATAGGCATTATAAGAATTTCTTATTGCATATAGATAGTGGTTTTGCTTATGTTGAGTCTAATTCGTATATTGCTTGTGAAGTATTCGAGTTCGTAATCTATGCCTTTTTAGTGTTTATTTTGCAAAATTACATTCCGACCTTGAAGGGACTTTGGAAGAGCTTAAGAGACATGTTTTAGAGTGTATGGAGGTTGAGAAAGAAGTTAGAGAGGAGAAAGGAAGCATGATACTGGAAACTGGCCCACGGCGCCCGCCGTGGGCCAGTTTCCAGTGATTGCGATTTTGGATCCGAAGACCATATTTCCTATTATTATATTATTATTTCTATTAGGGTTTTGCCGACTTCTTATGAGTTTTTTTTTAGGTTTTAGTCTGTTTGTTCACCGTGTGGTTGGTGTGAGAGAGTAGTTATTGTGTGAGACTATGAACACCATTAGAGAGAGAGAGAGAGAGAGAGAGAGAGAGAGAGAGAGAGAGAGAGAGAGAGAGAATTGGCCTATGATTCGCTAAACTCATAGTTTTGCTTGTGATTCGAAGCCATGGTTGTTTGGATTGTGAGGATTTGATTCTATTTAGTTATTCATATTCATAGTTATCATCTTGTGCTTATTGATTATATTTGTGTTCCTTTCTATGACTGGTCACTATGTTAGGAATTGCATCTTAGCTATGAATTCGTTATTGTAATCTTGATAGTAAACAAAGTATTGAAGTAGTGATATTCCTTTGTCTTTGTAGTGGATGATTTTAATTGATCTATGTTTTGGATGTGTCGATTAGTTCTGATTAGGGTTGTTCGGGTTTATCTTAATTGCATTGAATCAATATGCCAATTGGTCTAATTACTTGAGTCCTTAATGCTATTCTTTAGTGATATTGAATAAGGTGGGTGATTGTATCCTTGCGGATCTCTCAACTTTAGTCAAGTAGACATGTGTTTATAAATACTTGATAGATCAATCCTAGGACCATGAATACCAACAATTGTCAGAGAACTACAGGTGAAATATTCTTTCACGTTGTTATCAATATATCTACTTTGCATTCATAAAGTTGTTTACTTTTACATCTTGGTTATTTGCTGAAAATCATTGCTTGGTCGTAAGAGTTCTTGTTAAGAGTTATTGAATAGGAAATCGCTTCTCCCTGGGGTTCGACTCCGGACTTAATCGCTATAATAGTAGTTCTTTGGTTTATCAAGTGATTGATTGACTAATCTATTGGTTTTATGCTTAAGTTTGGATTATATTACTGTTTGGCAAAGGGTGAAAGTGCCAACGACATTCGTCCTGCGTCAAATTCTTGGCGCCGTTGCCGGGGAGAAGAAAGGAGTTTGCTTTTGATGAGTTTCCCCTTGAAGATCCTTAAATCTCAGTACAAAGTAAGTCGGAACAAGCCTCGAATCAGCCGGTGGAAGATAGATGATAGAGATGGATTTCGGTGGAATATTTTTGGTATTTTTATGATAATGATAAAACTCGGATTTGGGGGAAAACAAACTGAATTTTATAAAGGATAGGTGAACAAAAACAAGTGGATATGACGCACCACAAGTTCTTGAACAAAGATCAAGTACAAACGGATATTACGCACCGAAAATACAAGATCGGACCTTCGATATTACTCACGAAGGAGATGAAGTTTTCAAGCTTCAAACAAAGGATATAAACCTGGTTTTTTTATGATAATTCCGTCCCTCTAATGGCCATAAGGGCTGAGTGATATAGAGGAAGTTTGTGGACAACTTGTGCCTGCTTGGGAAAGGGTGGCTTGCATTAAATGCAATCTTGGAAGTTGTTCTCTGCACAAAAGCACCAGCTGCATGGGGGATGTATTCCTTGATGTATTCTCTTCCCAATGTGCCTTTAAATGCATGAGAAGTTTGAATTTGGATCAGATTTGCCTCCATAATCAAAAGCGGAAACCGAGGCATTTTCGTGCTTCTTGGGCTGCGGGTTGCGATCTTCAATTTGTTGTAAACTTGTGAATGCTCGACCTTGATCTTTATAGTTTATGGAAATGGTTAAGAGTCCTTGAAGAAGGTCAGCTTGAAGACGTCTTTCCCGAGCTCGAGTGATGGATCCGAGAGGCTGCTTATTTGATGTGTCATTTGGAGCTTCGGTAGGTCTTGCTTCTTGATTGATCATAGGCGTGATCACATCATCCTCCCTTCCTTGAAAAGAATTCGACCTCGAATCAGACCCGTCATCTTGTTCATCATCACCTATAACAAAAGGAGATAAGTCAGCAACATTGAACACATCATGAACACCATACTCACCGGGGAGCTCAATTTTGTAGGCATTGTTTTTTATCTTTTCAAGCACTTGAAATGAGCCATCTCCTCTTGGTTGCGGCTTGGAATTTCTCAATGTAGGAAATCGATCTTTTCTAAGGTGAATCCATACAAGATCACCCGGTTCAAAGATGACTTCCTTTCTTCCTTTGTTAGCTTGATGCACATATTGGGTAGTCCTCTTTTCAAGTTGCAAGCGAGTGGACTCGTGTAAATTCTTGATGTGCGCAGCTTGGGGTCCTTCAACACTTTCTTGATCTTTCGTGGAGTGGGAAACCAAGTCAAGAGGAGTGATGGGATTCTTGCCATACACAACTTCAAATGGTGTGTTCTTGGTGGCTGAGTGGACTAACCTATTGTAGGCAAATTCAACAAAAGCAAGACATTCTTCCCGCCTATGAAGGTTAGTTTTCAACAAAGATCGAAGCAAAGCACCAAGATTTCTATTCACAACTTCAGTTTGTCCATCCGTTTGAGGATGACAAGATGTGGAGAAAAGCAACATAGTTCCTGGTTTAGACCAAATTGTTTTCCAGAAATAACTAAGAAACATAACATCACAATCAGAGGCAATGGTCTTAGGAATTCCGTACAATATAACAACTTCTTTAAAGAACAAATCAGCAACATGAGAATCATGGTCGGTTTTATTACATGCAATGAAATGAGCCAGTTTGGAAAACCTATCAACCACAACAAAGATAGAATCTCTCCTCCCTTTGGAAAGAGGAAGTCCCAACACAAAATCCATGGAAATGTCTTCCCAAGGAGCATGAGGAATAGGCAAGGGTGTGTACAATGCATGAAGATTCATTTTGGACTTAGCATTTAAACAAGTAGTACATGCAGCACAAAACTTCTCTACGTCCCTATGCATGCGAAGCCAAAAGAAGTGTTCCTTCAAAGTATTCAACGTTTTGGTAACACCAAAATGTGCCATTAATCCACCTCCATGAGCATCATGAACAAGCAGCCTTCGAATGAAACTACTAGGGATGCAAAGCTTTTCACACTTAAAGAGATGCATGTAAAACTGATCACTACTACGCTTATCCATGCAAATGGGATAGATTTCACCAAAATCAGCATCATTAGCATATAATTCATGCATGAAAGCAAAGCCCAACATTTTAGCATGTAGGGTAGAGATAAGAGAATACCTCCTTGAGAGTGCATCAGCCACTACATTGTCTTCACCCTTCTTGTACTTGATCACAAATGGGAAAGCTTCTATGAATTCAAGCAATAAAGTAGAAACACCTAGTGGAGGTATATAATTCAAATCTTGGGAAACAAATAAATTATCTTTAAAAAGCACAAGAAAGCATGTTTTACTTCCCTGAATTGTATACTCCACTTCTTTCGCCTTAGCTAGGAGAATCTGGTGAGAACTAGCCATGTTTGAATCAATAGTGAGCTTTTTCTTTTGCTTTCTTCTCTTCAAGTTAGCTACATGGTCAGCAACAATCTCATGAGGGGTCATAGGATGAAGTGTAATTTTCTTACCTTCCATTTCGAATGTGTGCTCATTGGTGACTCCATTGTGGATGACACCAAGATCATATTGCCACGATGTCCCTAAAAGAAGGTGACACGCTGTCATGGGAAGAACATCACAAAGGATCTCATCTTTATACCCTCCAATTTCAAATGCAATCATGGCTTGCTTATCAACTCTTAGAGGTGCCTTGGAATTCAGCCAATTCAAGGTGTATGGTTGCGGATGGGGGCTGCATTTGAGGTTGAACCTATCTACAACCTCTTGATCAATAAGATTACAACAAGATCCTCCATCAACTATAACACTACATACCTTGTCTTTGATGAGGCATCGAGTATAGAAGAGGCTCTCTCTTTGAGTGGGTAAAGAAAGAGCATCATTGGAGATCAATGCTCTCTTTACCACAAAACATTGTCCAACAGCAACATTAGCATGAATCTCCTCTTTCTCATCTTCTAAGGTTGGCTCTTCTTGGCTCTCCTCCTTAGATTCATAATTTTCTTGATCATTGAGTATCACTTGCTTTTGAGTACAACATTCTCTAGAAAAATGACCCTTACCCAAGTACTTATCAAGCTTTTCATCTAGGCCTCTCAATACGCCTTCCTTAATTTTCTCATACTCTTGTTGTCTCTCAACTGCATATTCTTCCCTATTTTGTCGAAGAATGGCTTGCAAATCAGCTAGGGTGGGGGCTTTTTCTTCCCTTGTCCTCTCATACTCTTGTTGTCTCCTAGCTTCATCTTCTTCCCTAAATTGTCGAAAAATGGCTTGCAAATCAGCTAGGGTAGGGTATCTTCCTTCATTTCCTGCATTAGACATGTTTTCCTACACACAAAATGCACAAACAAAAGGAAAAACAAAGAAGAACCAAGAAAATCACAAAAACATGCAAACACGTTAGGGTTAGAAATCAAAAGATCTCTCTCTCAACTCCCTCATATTCTTTTCACTCATGAATTTTTCCCTTGGGGTGAAACTCTCCCTCACTTTGAATGTGATCTCACTTCACTCAAAACTCAGATTGTAAGCGCACAAGTATGCAAACGGTACTTCTTCAAGCAAGCGATGTGAGGGTGCTTCTTCCTTTCTAGAACATGGTCTATCTCCGCTGAGGCAAGGCTACTTAGTGATGATGTTCTGAAAACTCACACAAAGTATTAAAAGCACAAGCCAAGGCAAGCCCAAAGGCGAATATTTACCAAATTCCAAAATCAAGTAAGTAATGCTCGAATGGGAAAGGGTAAACAAGGTTTAGACAAGGCAAGGAACAAGGCTTGGAGTAGCTAGTGATATGATGAGAATGTCTTGTTTTTTAGAACAAGAACAACACAACTTGCACTTCAAATTCTCACAATATAGAACAACTTTTGGAGCTTCTCTAACTTCTTCTCTTTTTTTTTCTTTTTTTTTCTCTTTTCTATTTTCCAGAATCCAAGAACAAAACAACATTTGCAAATCAGAACTTACTTCAATCTACAAACACTTATCAAGCACATTCCATCAATAGATCATCACCATATACTATACAAAGCATTAGGAGAATAATGGTGCAACACTTTTGAGGGTGGAGTTCAGATTCTGGGTAAGAAGGATGAAGGTTCATGCAAACACACAAGAACACTAGATAGAAGCATAGAAAACCGAAATAACAATGGATAGATCTTTTTTTTTTTTTTTTGCAGATCTTAAACACACATATAAAGGTACAAAGGATGAAAAAATGATGGACAAAGGCTGGAGAATAATCAGAAACAAGGATGGATAGAAATGGCTGAAAATCGAGCAAAACAAACCGAAAATGGAGAGGTAATTCGTACCCCTTTGGCTTGAGAAACATACCTTGAAGATAGCTCTAATACCACTTGATGAGTTTCCCCTTGAGGATCCTTAAATCTCAGTACAAAGTAAGTCGGAACAAGCCTCGAATCAGCCGGTGGAAGATAGATGATAGAGATGGATTTCGGTGGAATATTTTTGGTATTTTTGTGATAATGATAAAACTCGGATTTGGGGGAAAACAAACTGAATTTTATAAAGGATAGGTGAACAAAAAAAAGTGGATATGACTCACCACAAGTTCTTGAACAAAGATCAAGTACAAACGGATATTACGCACTGAAAATACAAGATCGGACCTTCGATATTACTCACGAAGGAGATGAAGTTTTCAATCTTCAAACAAAGGATATAAACCTGGTTTTTTTATGATAATTTCGTCCCTCTAATGGCCATAAGGGCTGAGTAATATAGAGGAAGTTTGTAGATAACTTGTGCATGCTTGGGAAAAGGTGGCTTGCATTAAATGCAATCTTGGAAGTTGTTCTCTGCACAAAAGCACCAGCTGCATGGGGGATGTATTCCTTGATGTATTCTCTTCCCAATGTGCCTTTAAATGCATGAGAAGTTTGAATTTGGATCAGATTTGCCTTCATAATCAATAGCGGAAACCGAGGCATTTCCGGGCTTCTTGGGCTGCGGGTTGCGATCTTCAATTTGTTGTAAACTTGTGAATGCTCGACCTTGATCTTCATATTTTATGGAAATGGTTAAGAGTCCTTGAAGAAGGTCAGCTTGAAGACGTCTTGCCCGAGCTCGAGTGATGGATCCGAGAGGCTGCTCATTTGATGTGTCATTTGGAGCTTCGGTAGGTCTTGCTTCTTGATTGATCATAGGCGTGATCACATCAGCTTTTCTTTATCTCTTTCATTTACTCTTTCTTTTTATTTTGTTTTCATTATTTACTTTGTGTCTTTTGTGTCCTTGTACGGTTCAAACTAGATCTTCTAATTCATTGACTTTGTCTTTTGATTCTGAGATTGAAAGATCTCTTAGGTGAGTGAATGTTCCCCTTCACCTTGAAATATTCTGCAAGCGATTGGCTTTATTACCTACCCCCAGAAAGCATTACTACTTGGGTGAAATTGAAGATCGAAAGTTTTCCTGCAAAAGTACTTTCCTGCGACACACCTCAACAAACTTAAGAAGGAGTTGTCTAGTATTGAGAAATCACCTACGGAGAGTCTTTATGAGTATGTTGAGCGGTTCAAGAAGCTTAAGGGTAGTTGTCCACAACATTGTATACCCGAGGATGATCTAGTACTATATCTTTATGAGGGCTTGGTTGACACCGATAGGAGTTTCATCAATCTTACTAGTGGAGGAGATATTTTGGATAAGACACCTCAGGAAGCAATGTAAAATTTTGAAGGGTTGGCTAATGCATCGCAACAATATGGTAGACACCAAGGAGGTAGAGGAGTTCATAAGTTGGACAGTTCTAGAGATGGTCACAAGGACGACATAGATAGGCTTACGGAGATAGTGAACAAGATGGTTATGCAAATGATATAATCTCATCAACCTAGACCTTGTGGTGTTTGTGGAGATCCAACTCATCCGAATGATAAGTGTCCCTTGATTCAAGAGGACATCGCTGATGTGAATGCTATGGATTATGGACCTCGCTGCAACTTTGGTAACAATTACAATTAGGACTACAATGCGAACTATCAAAGTAGATTCAACGGCAGAGGCCGACAGCAACAAGTTCTTTTTCAAAGAGGACAATTTGAGAATCGTCCGAGATACTCTCAACAAGATGATATAGATGAGACATTGATGTTATTATTGGATAAAATGGGTGTTCAAGAAAAGTTATTGAGTCAAACGGCTAAGGGGATTGGAGAATTGGAAGCGAAAGATTCGGGGATGTTACCATCATAAGTGGTAGTGAATCCGAAGGAAAATGTGAGTGCCATGATCCTTAGAGGAGGTATATAAGTGAATGTTCCCACTAGGAATGTTGAAGAGAGACCTAGGGAAGAAATTGATGTGGGAGAAGAGGACAAAACAAAATTGGCGACACACTTCAAAGACGGCGCTCGCCGCCCCTCACCACGGCGCACGTCGCCACTTCCAGTGACGGAACCGATTTTAGACGTTGTTGAATCCCCAAAGAAATCTTCCAAGGAGTGGTCTTCTTAGATTTCAAGACCTACACCACCCTTTCCTCATGCCTTAAGTTCTGATCGTAAGTGAGATGAACAAATTCTTTATGGCACATTTGCTCATTGTGAGGTAAATATTCCACTTTTCAAATTGATTAATATTGTGCCTCACTATGTAAAATTTTTGAAAGAAATATGCACTATGAAACGCAAGCAAAGGATGCGAAGGAAAGAAAAGGTAAGTTTGAGTGAAAATGTTTCTGCTTTACTTCAGAAAAGATTGCCTAAAAAGTGCAGAGATCCAAGTATGTTTACTATCCCATGTGCAATAGGTAATGCTAGCTTCACCAAAGCTATATTAGACCTAGTTGCTTCAATAAATGTTATGTCTTATAACTTGTATATGATTTTGTGTCTCAATGCATTATCTAAAACTGGTGTTACTATACAACTCGTTGATCGTTCTAGTATTAAGCCTAGAGGAGTTGTTGAGGATATTCTGGTTAAGGTAAACGATTTGATATTTCAAGCTGATTTCTTTATTCTAGATATGGAACAAGGTACGCCTGAAACCTTAGTTATCTTGGGAAGGACATTCTTGCATACGGCTAAGACTAAGATTGATTGTTTTGAAGGTTCACTAACTATGGAATTTGATGGTAGAAAGATTTAGTTTTCTATATTTGAGTCTATTATTTCTTTTACTAATGATTCTGTAGATGTTCTTGACTCTAATGAAAGTGATCACAGGAATGAATCAAATGGTTTGTTAGATGCTTCTGTTGAAACTGAATATGTGCATATTGAGTCTTCTAACAAAGATGAAATTGGATTAGGGAAAGATGATATTGACCAAAAAATTGAGAACTTGTTTAAGTCATAGGACAATGTATCTAATTCAAATGATCCTATTGATATTCCCTATGAGAAGTCGATTCCTAACAATGTTAAGGTTTTTGCAATTTCAAGGCAAACCCCAGGAGTAACTCATTTCAATAAGGAATTGATTGATGCAATTGATGGGTATGTTGGAGAAATTCCTAAAGTTCCCTCTCTTGTCTTGAAAAGGACAAGTGTGGAGAATCTTGATGGGATAACTTAATCAAGAAATACATCACGTCGAGCCAAAGACGTCAAACAAAGGCGCTTCTTGGGAGGCAACCCAAGGTAGTTTAGGTAATATTATTTCAATTTTGCATTTAGTTTTTCAATTCAATAAAGTAGGATAAAAAATGTTGCTGAATTTAGGAGTGATGGTAAGTTAGAACCTTTGTTGGAGTTGAGTTTTGCTTGACTTGAGTACGGAGTCACGTTCTGAGGACACGGCGCCCGCCGCCGTTTACATGGCGCCTGCCACCCCGATTTTCTTAACGAGTCCGGATTTTTGGTAAACTTGGAAGGGAAGTTACTCTATCTTTTATTCTTGGTTAATTCCGATTGTGTTAGGTTAGTTTCTTTATTTTCTATCTTATTAGGATTAGATTTATTTCTTTTTATTTTATTTTAGGATTAGATTATTTTTATCTATCATTAGGTTAGATTTTTTTTCTATCTTAGGTTAGTTTATTTATCTTCTGTCTATTTTTATCTATCTTAGGATTAGATTATCTATCTAGGACTAGTTTCCATTTATTTTAGTTTTAGGATTCATCTTTTCTATTTTTCTATTTTCTATTTATCTAGTTCTAATATTTTCTATTTTTTGTTTGATAGATATCCCTTTCCAACTTACCATATATTTCCATTCCTTATTGTGAATCAACCAAGCTTTCTCCAAAGGATCTACAAAACCCAAAAGCCTACTTGAATCAATTCCAAAAACCTAAAGTTTTGTGTTTCAATTGAGTTCTTGCCATCACAACACTTTCCACCATTACCCTACATCCACCAAAAATCAATCTTTTCCCATACCATTCCTCTGCCCATCACCTAAGAAGTTGTTGAAACCAAGTTGATCGTCAAGGTTTCTAGTTTGGAGAGTGGGAAGTAGGTTGTCCAACGTTTTCACTCGGATTCAAGGCTCAGTATACACAGCGCCCGTCGTCCCTACAGAGAGTTCGTCTTTTGGTCGTTTTCGTGGTTTTCTTCTTCGATCCTGTGAGTTATGTCTCGTGCTCTTAAAATGGATGCTCCCACATATTTGTCTAGAGTTGAGAAAAGGCATTGGTTCTAGCTAAGGGATGTGAGTTATCAACTGACTCGATTCTTTCATCTGGAGACATTGCAGAGGATTGGTCTTCGTGCTCCAGTATCTTTGTTGCTGGGGAAGGGAGGACTAGCCAACTTCATATAGATGGGCGCTCCGACTTATCCTGTTTTGGTGTGTGAGTTCCTGTCAACTCTGGATGTGTAATATGATAGGGACATCCGTTTCATATTATTGGGTATCGAATGCTCGATGCAGAAATAATTTATATCCCTTGCTTTGGGAATGCATGTACCTTGGTCTACCCCTTGGCGGCACCTGCTGAGAATTTAGATCTAGATGCGATTTTAAAGGTAAGGGATGCATGTACCTTCTTCTACCACACCTGCTGAGACTTAGGCTATAGTTTCAAGACATTCTGGAGGGCTTGAGGACTTTCATGATTATTTTATTACACACCCTGCCCTTCGTCTATGCCTTAGGGTGTTGAGCCCTGCGTTCTATGGTTTTGCTGATCCGATGGTTATTCCTAAGAGGATGTGGATGTGGTTGTATTATTTGACGCCAGAGGCTGAGTGTATACCAGATTGGATAGAGTTGTTTCTAGTTGCTTGTGCAGACACACTTCGGAGAAGAGATGATATGTGTGACCACGTTGTTACTTTTGGTGGATTGATTACTCTCATAGCACGCTATATGGGTATGGATTTGAGCTCCTTGGAACCCTTGACATCACCTTTCTATTATGACACGTCAACCCTACGGATCGATCGTTTGATTGAAAAGGTAGTCCGCCCACACAACAACGAGTGTTTCCGTTAGTTATCTGGCGCGAAGGGTGAGCACCACCAGTATCTTCCTGTGCACCTACCTGTGGGTCGTACTTTGGCTGCTTTCTATATTCGTCATGTTCCAGCACCTGCTGGGATGGTTGTGGACACGTCCTCTTCAAGCAGATTCTTCTAGGAGATGAAGTTGATGATGATCTTAATATCCCCACTAAGAGTAGTTCTTTGTTTGAGCTTATTGCAATCCTTGACAACCGTTTGACGAGAATGGAAGATTAGCATCTATGGAGTTTTTTGTCGGCTACATGAGCACGAGTTAACTTTAGAAAAGAAGCTAGAAGAGATCCATACGTGTCTTCGGAATCCCTAGGCGTAGATATTACATCAATTATTTCAGTGGTCTAGACCCCAAACCCCGCCTTCACAGCAATTGGTTTGTCATTTGCTTCCTTCAAACCCTTTATTTTATTTTCCATTGTTTATTTTTGTGTTTCTATGCATTGAGGACAATGCAACATGTAAGTGTGGGTTGGGGGGGAGTGAAGTGAATTAGTTTGTTAGGTTAGTCCACGTTTGATTTTTTGTTTCATGTTATTTCTTTTATGCTATTTCTTTTATGCATATATAAAATGTCAAAAATGAAACCAAAAAAAAAAAAATATGTCGGAAAAAAAATGAAAAATAAAATGTGAGTCTTGTTTTCATGCATTGCATATTGTGTTATCAAATATTTCAATCTAATTTGAGTGTTATAGAGGGAATCCAGTCAACGAAATAAATATAAAGTATAAACAATGAAACCAACTCCCTGTCCAAGCAAAAAAATTACAAGAATCCCTCCCGCTGTAGTGGTAGGGTATTAAGGATCGTATCCACGAGGAAGCGTGTCAGCGCTCGCCTAAATAGTTCCAAGTACCTCTTGAAATCGACCAGAAGAGTTACTCGATGTTGAGTAAAGTACTCGATATCGACCAACCCTGTCGACTTTCCTACAGGCTTCACAATAGAAGACAAACAGAGCTGATGTCGAGTAGAAGGTACTCGACATCGACCAGGTTACTTGATGTCGACTAGAATTCGTCTCCTCCTCGTATTCGTCCTCGATCTCGACTCAGATTGCTCCTGGGATGTACTCGACATCGATTAAAGTACTCAACATATACTAGAATTATGCTCGACATCTGGTCTTGTGCTCGATCTCGGCTTCAGTGGCGGAATTCGACCAGATGTGTACTCGACATCGAGTACGGTACTCGATGTCGACTAGTCCTGTCGAGTTGATTTCTTTTCTTCTTCTGCTCGCTGCTTTCTGGCTCACCTTCTGCTCGACCTAGAGTTGTTGTAGTCAACCTCGAGCATTCTGACAGTTTTCTTCCGTTCTCTGAATTGCTTGTAAAGTGTCTCGATTTCTGCGAAATTTAAGAAAAAAACTAGTGTAGACCTCCATAATTGACAAATAAGCATAAACTACACAAATTCTTGCATTATTCTAACCCAGAGATATGAAATGTATACAGAAATCGATATAGATGTAAGCGAAAATCATGGTTAATTGAGCGCACATCAACACCCCATACTTAAGCTTGCTTGTCCTCAAGCAATACTTTTAATGGTCATACATGGGAATAAATCAAACTCTCAACATCTTGGATTCATTCTTATATGTCCCTGCAATCAATTACCATCATCGAAAAGGTACTAGAGCCACAAATTCATTCATGTGAATAAAAGAAACATCTACACACAAAAGGAGGGCTATGCAAAACAATTCATAATGACAAAGCAACAATAATCAAGAGGACCTCATTTAAGATCAATGAGGAGTACTTTCTAAACTTTCATACCACATTCCTTCTTCACAAGATTTCTCACCTTTCGCTCATTCCCTCAATGTTTTTTTCACTATTATGCTTTTACCTCTCTAACCTCAGCACTGCCTTCTCGCGAGTCGCAAACATGGGTGTCTTGAATTAGGGTTGGGCTTCTGGTCTGGACCAGACCAGACCGGACCGGACATTCCGGTCCCGGTCCGATCCGATGTACCGGAATTTTCGAAAACTTGGACCGCGGATCGGACCGGGACCGATAAATATGGTCCTGGGTTTTCCGGTCCGCAGACCGTAAAGACCGTTTGGACCGCAACTTTTTTTTAAAAATTTATTTTTTTCCCCTCGAACATCATGACAGCAGCCCAACAAATTTCTGTTTTTTACACAATACGGTAGTCAGAAGTAGTAAAATATAGTAATTGTTTACAACAACCCTTGTTTACAGAATTACACTTAATCTGTAAAATACAGTAGATGTTTACAGCAGCCCCAACTTGTTCATATTCTGTAATATGTAAAGCCCTATAAATTGAAGATAAATTCATTCATGATTGATGATTCATGCATGATCAAATCCACAAAAAAAACACAATGTTTACAACAAATCAAACTCAACGTGCAAAGTTTAAACTTAAAACAAACACATCCATAAAATAAAAGTTTACACTTAAAAGCAAATGTTGAAAGTTGTAATCAACTACTCATCCATTATCTTGTCAGCTTGCCTTGAGTTCTTGTGTGAGAGCACCTAGAAGGTAAAGAAAACAAACTTTTCTAGCTGAGCATGTTATGTATGGGTTACCTCCTCTCTGATAAATAATACTACCAATGGTACCTGGACAAATTAAAGTCTTGAATGATAATGTGGAAGTGGAGATTGCTGCTATAGTTCATTGCCCTATTTAAAGCTCCCCGTCTCTCCCGCCCCATTTTTAGTCTATCTACCCAAATAATTTAAGAGAGCGTAAAACACACAAAATTTCAGATTCACACAAGACATAGAAACATACAATTCTTAGGGAAACCGATGGGAATAGTACACAACCACTCGTCCAATAAGCCACCAGGTGAGGATTACCCTCAAATTGGGCAACAAGGCAAATGCGTTGGCACAATAATATTTTCGGGATGCTTCAAACGTAGGGCTGTTCTTATTTTATACCAAAAGCATCTGCTCAAGTCACTTACTACTAGAATAACAAATCCCTCAAGATAGCAGCTTAAATTACAGATAGCCCATGGTCCCTCTTCATCTATCCTGATCTAGAACCTTCTACCCTTTTCGTCAATGGCAGCTTAAATTACATACATCCCTTACCTTTAAAATCGCATCTAGATCTAAATATTACAAAATACAAATTGAAATTTCTTAACTCTAGATTTAAAATTGGGAGAAGATTCTTCAATTTTGGGCTAGAATATGTATAATTTCTCCAAATCTATACTAAAATCAACATTAATAGGTCAAAATATACAACCTAGATCTATAATTGAAAATCATAGGGGCCGGGATGACTTACTGACTACTGAGAGTCTGAGACACAGAGTGAGGAGACCCACCGAGAGCCGAGAACAGAGGGTCGGGCAGGACGCTTGTGCCTAGTGTCGCGAACCGAATCGCCGAGGAGGGACTAGGGCTGCTGGACGCCTGGACCCGGACGGCTGGTGAGTGGTGAAGGTGAAGACTGAAGACTAAAGTCGATAAAAGGTTCCGTTCCAATTCCGGTCCGGATCGGAAATTCCGGTCTGGTCCCGGGTTTGGACCGGAACCTGGAATTTCAAATATTTTGGACCGTGGACCAGACTGTAATATCCCGGTCCGATCCAAAGACCGTAAATTCCGGTCTGGTCCCGGTCCGATTCCGGTCCGATCCATATTTTGCCCAACCCTAGTCTTGAATATCCCCGGATACTTAGTGCTTCGGACTCCTCACGTTGGTATCCCATCCTGTGGAACTAACATCACGACGCAGGCAGGGTCGATCTACCTTTATCTCCTGAGGTGACTGGATTTTCTTTCACTCATTAAATTTTCCATAAACTTTTCAATTTCCTGCCTAACTCCAATAATGATAATAACAACACAAACACCATATAATAATCTCCATAATGTAACTTCCATTCTCAACATAATCCCCGGATAAGAAAATAAGGTAGAAAATGGGCAATATTTAGATCATGTGGGGTAATCATTGAAATAAGGCTCAAGATGGCTTTTGTGATGCATATAAGCATATGTAAGCCTAGGAATATAACAATGAGCATTGTATGGAAAATATAAGTCCTCCCTCCTCTTATCAAGCAACATGTCAAAAGAAACTTCAAATTTACCTCCTTTCATGGTTTTCATAAAAAAATATGCACTTCATTGTGACTTCCCTTGACTATGCAATTTCATGTTATATCTCTAATGAATCCAATTTTGCATCATCGAGTTCAATAAAGCTTCCATGACACTAATAAAAAAATTTAATAGGGGTGATAAAAATAAACTTTGGAAAACAAACATGTAAGCACATAAATGAAATATGGGGTGATTTTAATAAACTTCGGAAAACAAACATGTAACCAAGTAGATGAAATATAAAATCCAAAGTTACCTACCATGTATGAACAATTCGATAACATATATGATCAAATCAAGTCTTTCCCCCACCGCATACTTAGATATTACAGTGTCCACACTGTATAAAAACAAGGGTAAAGAAAGAGACTTACAAGATAGAAGTGCCGAAGCTCCGAATCAATGCTGAAATTCAATGTAGGGATGGTTGATATCGAGTAAGGTCAGTCGACGTCGACTAAACCTACTCGACATCGAGTGTACGGGAACCTCAGGGCAATCTCGAGTAGACCACATGCTCCTTTTTGCTTGACGTATGTGGTCGATGTCAAGTAGACTTCTCTACATCGGGTACTTCTACAGCTTTTCGTACATACAAGTTTTGTTAGACAGACAAAATCCACAAAAGAAAATCTGAAATAATGTTTTAAAACCAAAACCAACGGTATCTAAAATCCTAAATATGAATTGATTGTCTTCTTACAAGCTCTAGATTTTATAGTCGCTAGGCCGACTTCTTCTTTCTCGCTTAAGGTGGCATCTGCAGGGCTCATGTGGCTTGGGCCTTGAATAAGACTCCATTCTTGTCCATCAGTTGTAGTCCTCCGGAATGAATCTTATGCACCGTGAAAGGTCCCATCTTTTTGTTGTTGAATTTGTTTGGGAACCAAACAAATTGAAATCGAGGAAGAGATGTCCTTACCTCGGTTTACCTTTGAAGAATTTGCATACGGGACCTCAGGTTGTGGCCGACGTCGAGTAGATGTACTCAACGTCAAGTACTCCTCTGCTATCGGTGGATTGTTGGACACTGGAGAAGAAGTCGATGGGATGTGGGTTACTCGACATCGAGTAAAATTACTCGACGTCGAATAACTCTCTGCTTCTATGGGTTGCTCAGTCGACGGGGTCTTCAGAGTTTGGTCGATGTCGACTACAGTACTCGACGTCGAGTACGTGTGGTCGATGTCAACCCCATACTTAGAACCTGGCAAAAAATCTGAAAAATAGTTAGTCGACGTTGACTTACCTTGGTCGATGTTGAGTAGATCTTCGGTCTCCTCATTTAGAATTGCCATAATCTCCTCCATCTAGGCTTTCATAGCCCTCTTCTCCAGCTTTTCGAGAGTTATATATCTTACCTTAGGCTCCCCGCAAGTGATGTACCTAGTTGAAATTAATTTGACCTCCATAGGACCTGTATGCTTTTCAGTTTTATTAAAAGAATACTCAATTACCTCATCGCTGAGGTTGAAAGTGAGCACTCCCTTCCTTGCGCTTATGTTGGCATCCATAGTCGCTAAGAATGACTTTCCTAAATAATTGGACAAGCAGGGTCCTCTTCCATATCAATAACTAAGAAATCAGCAGGGACAAATAACATACCTACTTGCACTAGTACATGGTCCACCATGCATGTCGGGATGACTATAGTGTTGTTCACCATATAGAGTCGGGCATCAACAGGCTCTAAAGCTCCTATCTTGACTTTGGACCAGATTGATGAAGGCATGATGCTGACGCTGGCTCCTAAGTCACACAGTGCATTGAATTTGTATTGACTGAATCCACCAGTTATAGAAAACTTACCTGGATCTGGCCTTTTCTTAGGAAGGTCCATCTTACTGCATTCATCTGCGGTCTCAACCATCGACAGCTTCTTGGTCAGGATGTCTTTGAGGAACTTGACATAGGAGGGCATCTCGTGAAGGGCTTTTATAAAGGGAATGGTGACGTTGAGCCTTTAAAGCATCTTGACGAAACACTGGAACTTTTTCTACAATGGGTCCTTCAAAGATTTTATTGGGAATGGCAACGTTTTCTTCTTCGGCGTTACTGGAGTGTGGTCGACGTCGAGTGGTGTATGGTCAACGTCGAGTAGAGTAGTCAAGTTTTGGGGGCTTTCAGCATTTTGGTCGACGTCGAGTAGGGGGTCCTTGACATCGATTACTTCCTGGTCGAATGGATTGGTCGACGTCGAGTTGCCTCTAGTAGCCTCTTCTTTGCGTTCTGTTCGGGTGTTTGCAACTGTGGCTGATGGAGGGAAAACCTGTCGTTGATTCCGCCAAAGAAAACTCAAACCTAAAACTAGTATAGTAATAAGCAAGAGGTCGATCCCACAGGGAAAATTATAAACTCAAGCGTGATTTCAATGCCGATTAAAGTAACCAAAGAAGGGGGGTTTTGAGTGTGAAAGATCCGCCTTTTATCAAAGCGGATTAAACAAAGCAAAGTAATTGATGTTGGTTTAGACAATTATGAGAGGCAATTCCACCTACAATTTTCCACTTTATTGGATTGAAGCGATCATTGTAACTTCTTCTCGTCCTATTATGTTTCCTATGAATGCCCTTGTCCCGACCTAATATAGCTACTAGTCCAACCAGTCCTAGCAACCCTTATCAATCGAACAGTCCCTAAAGAAGGATTTAACCCAATTGATAGCTTTAAGTTCAGAGATTAGCCAAGGTATTTGCAGTCCCTAAAAAAGGATTTAACAACACATTCAACTTCCTACTTATTCAATTAGTTCAACCAGCCCTAAAGGAATAAGTTTGCCACTTAGGTTAAGGTTCACAACCAGGAATCTACAAAACCTTAGCAATTGAATTGATTCTACCAAGTTGATCAGTCGAGATAGAATAAAACAATGAACAATCAAGCACAAAGAAGTTGAAGCATTCACAAATAGGAAACCAGGAGCGAGAATTAGAAACTCACAATCAATCCGAATAAAGCTTCAAATTGCAGGCAGAATAGATGAGTTTAGTTCCTCATGGAAGACATGGCTCCAAATCTCTAAAAAGTCTAATGGATCAAAGAATAGAATGAAAGTTATCAAAAATAACATAAAAGTGGCCTAATAATAACATCCAAGTCGGCCCCCCAACAATCATAGAATAAAACTAGGGTTTCTTAAAAACGGCGCTGCGCATACGTGCTGACGGCCGCTGCGGCGGCCGCCGCAAGGTTGCGGCGCCCGCCGCACGTGTTTTCTTCACGACCCGCTGCGGCGGGCTCTGGCGCGGCCGCGTCAACTCTGGCGCGCCCGCGGCATGTTTTGCCGTGGCTTGGTGCTTCTATTGTGGGCTTCTCTTCTCGTCTTGCTTCTTCTTCCTTGTTCCTTCCCATGTATCTTGTGTTCCTCTTCGAGATATTGCATCTCCCAAATGTGTTCCGATTCAATCTGCGAGATAACCACAAAATTGTGCAAGGAAGAATCCCCCACACTTAACCTTTGCTTGTCCTCAAGCAATGATAGAATGAACATGAATCAATGTATCCCACAGGAAATCCCTTCAAAGTTTCAACATTACCAAAAAGCAACATCATAGCAGGTGAAAACATAAACCAAGCAAACAAACGTCATAGCATGTATTCCAGTGATCAAAGCCTAGAAGTATACATCATCCAACCTCACCAAAATTATGTGTTTCACTCATGTGTTTAGGCTTTTAGGTCCATCTCTCAACTCAAACCAATAATGCACTAAGCTCATAGACATTGACCACCATATCACCAATTATCAACCAAAATGTCATTACTTGCGGGATAAAATAAAAAAATTACAATGCAACACTTTTTTTTTCTTTTTCTTTGGTTTTCTTTTCTCTCTTTTTTTTTCTTTTTCTTGTCTTGGTGCTTTCCTTACGCGAAGCGCAAACATGGGTGTCATGAATGGCCCCGGTCTATCAACACCTCAACTACTAATATGAAGTCCACTTGAACACCTTTTGACGCAAGTTGCAAACATGGGTGTCATGAATGAACCTGGTTACTCAATGATCAAGCTTCTTTCCTAGTGGATAGTTTTCAACACCTTTTTGCACGAATCATACCCATGGGTGTCATGCGTAGACCCGGTTACTCAGTGTATCAACCATTGCCACCTTATTCACTAAATATGCACAAAATTGAATAAAAAGACTCCAAATATAAACATAAACTCTGCAAGCAATAAAACATGTGCATCGGCCTTTAAAAATAGATACTGCAGTCAATGCCAAGAGGTAGCAACACTAGGCGAGTAATTCACACAATTGAGCAAAATAATTCAAATAAGGCCAAACATTCTCACAGGGTCATGTTTTTAGGACTTCAATCATACTTTAGCTCAATCATACATGCTCAATTATATTTGCTAGCTCATTTTCCACAAAATCAAATAGAAATAATAATCAAAACATCCAGAACTCCATGGGATTTGTATGATTCATGCTTGAAATTTTAAAATAGAGAACAAACTAAGCAAGATGGGTATTTGAATAACACATATATATGCAATGCACGCTCTATTTTTAATATTTTCGAAATGAATTAAAAAATTATTTTTTTTTTTTTAAAATCCGAGATGGGGTACCGTTGCGGCCGGCGCCGCAACACCCTTTGGTTCCCTTGCGGCGGGTGCCGCGGGAAACAGCTCCCTGGCGGCGGGCACTGCAGCGGCTGCGGCGGCCGCCGCTCGTTGTACTCGGGTATATTTTATTTTTATTTTTTTTTATTGACGAAAATTGAAATAAATGAAAATAAAACAACCATAAATCTAACCAACAACTTATTTAAACTTAAACATGGTGCAGAAAATTAAATATGATCTAAATAAATGCACTCTATAGATAAAATTCCTCTCCCCCACACTTGAAGTTTTCATTGTCCTCAATGAAACATTAAAAACAACAAAAGTAAATCACATATAATCAGGGTGAAGGAAAAGAAAAAGGAAAAGGAAAGAAAAACTTACCTCGGGTTGCCTCCCGAGAAGCGCCTTTGTTTCAAGTCGTTGGCTCGATGTGAGGGCCCTTGATTGGCCTATGTTCCTCCATCAGGGTCACCAACACCGGTTATCTCATTGACCAATGCGGGCACCCTTGAAAGGTGTAGCTTTTTGTTCCAACATTCAGCCATTACCCGTAGCTCCTCTGCATGAGCACTGCCTGGGGGTTGTCCTGGAATCACAAACGGGTTCAATTTGTTAGGGGGTTCAAATTTGCATATACTATGTTCCACAGGTGTTTCTAACAAATCACGGAAAATATTGTTGTGCTCAGTATTGTTAGCAATAGGCATATCTAAAGAATTTTCAGGAGAAAGCTTAGCATGATTAAAGAGAGAGAACTCTATCTTTCTTCCATCAAACTCCATAGTCAATAGACCCTCACAACAATCAATTTTTGTTTTCGCAGTTTTCAGGAATGGCCTTCCTAGTATAATGGGTGTTTCAGGGGCTCCCTGCTCCATATCTAAAACAAAGAAATCAACAGGGAAAAACAAATCATCCACCATAACTAAAACATCTTCAACAACGCCTCTTGGCCTGATTTGTGATCGATCAGCAAGTTGCACTGTAACCCCTGTCTCAGTCAGAGGACCCAAACCCAAAGACATGTACATATTATATGAAATAACATTTATTGAGGCTCCTAGATCTAACATGGCTTGTTTGAATCTAGTATTCCCAATTGCACATGGAATTGTAAACATACCTGGATCTCCACATTTTTCAGGCAATTTCCTTTGCAACATAGCAGAAACATTTTCATTCAAGCTTACCTTTTCCTTCTTTTTCAGTCTTTGCTTCCTCTTGATGGTGCACAATTCCTTCAAAAATTTAGCATATCTAGGAATGCTCTTAATTAAGCTGAGTAAAGGAATGTTTACCGCACACTTACCGAATGTCTCGAAGATTTCCTTGTCATTCTCATATGTTCGTGTGTCTTTCAAGGCTTCCGGAAAAGGCGGAATGGGCTTTGGAATCTCCATAGGTGAGGGAGAAGAAAGAGTAGAAGAAAACGAAGGAGAAGAAGGAGAAACGAAAAGAGGAGAGGAAGAACCCGTACCAGGAGAAGAATCAGCGGCAAAGCTACGTGACGCGGGCGCGCCAAGGGTGACGCGGCCGCGCCGGGGTTCACCTGCGGCGGGCGCGGCTTGAAAGTCCTCTCTGGCGGCGGGCACCGCAGGGGGCTGCGGCGGGCGCCGCAAGTGTTGCCGCGGGCGCCGCACCACATTTTGGTCGTTTTCACCTTCAATTATTTCTATCTCCTCATCCACCATCTCCTCATCGTCTTTTTGAGTTGTGGCAATCAGTTCCTTGCCACTCCTAAGCGTTATTGCACTGACATTCTCCTTAGGATTCTCAATGGTCTGTGACGGAAGCTTTCCTGAACTATTTGCCCCTTTAGCACTTAAGATTTGAATGAGCTGACTCATTTGATTCTCAAGATTCGTCATCCGATCGGATTGCTGCTTCTCTAGATTCGCCATCCGCTCTGACTGTTGTTTATCATTCCTCATGACCAATCGTGACAGTTTCTACAATGGATCCTCATTATCCCCATTTGACTGTTGCTGACCTCCCTGTCGAGGTTCATATTGTTGTTGAGGCCTTTCTTGTTGCCCCCCTTACTGATTGAAAGAGGCTTGATAGTTCCCATAGCCTTGCTGATAGCCCCTATTGTAATTGTTGTTGTTGAAATACCCAGGATTTCCATAGTTGCCTTGCATAGGCCTTTGCTGAGCGAAGTTCCCAATGGCATTCAATTGAACATTAGAATCTTGTATGAGCGGGCACATGTCCATAGGATGGGTGAATTGGTTGCAATGACCACATGCCTTCAATTGTTGAGGATTTCTATTAAGGACCAATTGTTTCATCATCTCCTTCACCTCTGCCATATCTGTCTGAAGTGCAGCCACAGGAGCATCAACAGCGAGTACACCCCTAGCACGAGGACTTTTATTGAACTGTCTGGAGCCCTCAGATAGCTCCCTAAACACCTCCCAAGCTGCGGTAGGTGTCTTATTCAGCATGTTTCCTCCACAAGCAGAATTCACCGTCTTGCGCTCTGTATCAGTCAACCCATTAAATAGAAAGAGAACCAGATCCTTTTGGGAGTACCCATGGCATGGGCAGCTGGCGCAGAGTTTCTTGAAGCGCTCAAAGTACTCATGTATAGACTCTGTCGCGTACTGCTCAATGCTGCTGATAGACCTTTTCAAAGCATTTAGCTTTGTTGCAGGGAAGTACATCTCTAGGAAAACTCTTTTCATCTCGGCCCAAGTAGCAATAGAGTCAGGTGGTAGATAGAAGAACCATTCATTTGCATCATCCTTCAAAGTGAAGGGAAAGGCTCTCAGCTTGATTTGCTCTTCAGTTACATTCGCTGGTTTCATCCCAACCACCACCCTATGGAATTCAGAAAGATGCTTGTGGGGGTCCTCCCCACTCAGCCCATGGAATTTGGGTAGAAGATGAACTACCCCTGACTTCAGCTCAAAATTGACTCCTTCCGCTAGCGCAGGGTATTGAATTGCCAGGGGTTGCTGTGCCAGATCAGGAGCAGAAAGCTCCTTAAGAGTGCGGTTCGCCATCTCTGCAATGCTTTCTACAGAGAAGAATTAGTAGCAAAAGGTACGGACCCTAAGAGACGGTCCACACCAAGATCAACACTAAAACACACAAGAATTTAATAAAGTTTCCCCGGCAACGGCGCCAAATTTGACGGAGGGAAAACCTGTCGTTGATTCCGCCAAAGAAAACTCAAACCTAAAACTAGTATAGTAATAAGCAAGAGGTCGATCCCACAGGGAAAATTATAAACTCAAGTGTGATTTCAATGCCGATTAAAGTAACCAAAGAAGGGGGGTTTTGAGTGTGAAAGATCCGCCTTTTATCAAAGCGGATTAAACAAAGCAAAGTAATTGATGTTGGTTTAGACAATTATGAGAGGCAATTCCACCTACAATTTTCCACTTTATTGGATTGAAGCGATCATTGTAACTTCTTCTCGTCCTATTATGTTTCCTATGAATGCCCTTGTCCCGACCTAATATAGCTACTAGTCCAACCAGTCCTAGCAACCCTTATCAATCGAACAGTCCCTAAAGAAGGATTTAACCCAATTGATAGCTTTAAGTTCAGAGATTAGCCAAGGTATTTGCAGTCCCTAAAAAAGGATTTAACAACACATTCAACTTCCTACTTATTCAATTAGTTCAACCAGCCCTAAAGGAATAAGTTTGCCACTTAGGTTAAGGTTCGCAACCAGGAATCTACAAAACCTTAGCGATTGAATTGATTCTACCAAGTTGATCAGTCGAGATAGAATAAAACAATGAACAATCAAGCACAAAGAAGTTGAAGCATTCACAAATAGGAAACCAGGAGCGAGAATTAGAAACTCACAATCAATCCGAATAAAGCTTCAAATTGCAGGCAGAATAGATGAGTTTAGTTCCTCATGGAAGACATGGCTCCAAATCTCTAAAAAGTCTAATGGATCAAAGAATAGAATGAAAGTTATCAAAAATAACATAAAAGTGGCCTAATAATAACATCCAAGTCGGCCCCCCAACAATCATAGAATAAAACTAGGGTTTCTTAAAAACGGCGCTGCGCATACGTGCTGACGGCCGCTGCGGCGCCCGCCGCACGTGTTTTCTTCACGACCCGCTGCGGCGGGCTCTGGCGCGGCCGCGTCAACTCTGGCGCGCCCGCGGCATGTTTTGCCGTGGCTTGGTGCTTCTATTGTGGGCTTCTCTTCTCGTCTTGCTTCTTCTTCCTTGTTCCTTCCCATGTATCTTGTGTTCCTCTTCGAGATATTGCATCTCCCAAATGTGTTCCGATTCAATCTGCGAGATAACCACAAAATTGCGCAGAATCCGAACTCTTCTATAATAAATACAGGATGCAATTTAACAACAAAGTAAACAAGAAATGCAACCTAACTAAACTAAATATATCTATAATGCCTATCTAAAATATGCATTATCAGTGGCCCACTCCTTAAGTTCATAGTCGCCACTTGTCTTGCAGATTTATTCTTAGGATTTGGTTCTGAATATTCAGGGAGCGTACCTGATTGTTTGGGGAATGATGAAGCCAATTGGCCCGTTTGGGTCTCCATAGTTTTCCGCTAGATATCCCAAGTCTAGAGTTGATGTCGTGCAGTTTAGTGTAGATGGAATTGATGGATTGCTTGCTTTTTGTGTTATTCTTCTGCATCTCATCAAGAGTCACATGCAAATTATCTTTCTTACATTCCCTGTCAGGATGACCAGGAGCTCTGTAAGGCGGAGGGTCTCTTTGGTACTGGGTCTGGCGATAATGGCTCCTGTTCAGTTGTTGATGTTGCCCTGAGTAGTTTCCCTCTACATAGCGCGCCTCTCCATGGCTCTCTGCAAGCTGCACTTGGTCGGCATGTGGGCATGTAGTAGTGTTGTGCCTCGCAGACCCACATTCCAAACAAGGTTGGTTTTTAGACAGAAATTTAACTTGTTTTGTGAGACAGCGTACCTGATCGTTATGAAACTGTTCCCTGACGTCCGAATCAACCTCCTTTGGTGGCTCATAGAGGGGCATAGATGGGGCATGCCTTTTGTAAAGGCTCGGATTTTCAAATCCTAATTTTTCAAAAAAGAGAATTAAAAATGAAATTTAATCGGTTTTAAAACTCGTTTAGCGGATTCCGACCAGAATATAAAATTTGACGAATAATTTTCATCCTTTTACCTTGAAAATTCAAAATAATTATCGGATGGTGATATCCTTGTCGATTTTAAAAATCTAATTGATCGAGAGAGCGAAAGTCGAAGAAACTAACATTTGAAAACTAATTTCGGGATTCAAAATTCGCGTATTCAGGATTTAATTCCGGGTATTGGATTAACCAATTCAACACACAATTCCTCACCCACTCCTTCACCTCCCCATACCCTTTCAAATCCATCAATCTCCCTCCATCCCTATTTGTGAGGATCGCCATCCCCGCTCACCACTCCTCTCCATCTCCTCTTCACCATCGCCTTCACTCCTTCATCATCGTCACCACCACCTCATTCACGCCATCACCACCACATCTCCACCCACTGCTCAGCGCTACCACTATCTCTTCCTCACCATCATCTCGCAGCCACCATCATCATCGACACTCCTCTTCATCTTCATCTTCACCATCACCATCACTTCGTTCCTCCTCCTTCCTCAAGCCCAGTGGCTGCCGCAGCTTCAGCCCCACCTCCATCAGCGTCCAGCGCCATACCGGAGCCACCCAAGAGCCGCCCAGTGCCGCCACTGAGCCACTGCAGCTCCACCACCTCGTTCGAGCGCAAACTTCGTTTGGTAAGCTTTGAACTCTCATTCGATTCAAAATCCCATGGATGAACCCTCCTTTAACCTCCCTTTACTCTCCTAGGTCAATCCCGAGGTTCCTCCCTCTCCGACGCAGCAAATCGAGCCTCCGACGAGCTCCGACAAAGCTCCGACGTCCGCGAACACCTCGGTGAGCCTCGTTCATTTCTTTCCTTTAGCTTCATTCCGTGTGTGTGGGGGGGGTCGGAGATGGAAGGGGTTCAAGCTCCACCGTCGAGGGTCGAACCAATCCGACAACAGAGGAAAAAGAAGAAGGCCGCGGGCGCAGCATGTTGTCGCGGGCGCAGCATGTTGTCGCGGGCGCAGCATATTGCCGCGGGCACGACATTGTTCTTCCGGGTGGATTTGGAGGGTTTTGGCTGGTCGGTTTTGTTATTTAAATTATTTGTTTGAATAATTAATATAATTTGGGGATTAAGGTATAAAAATATTATTTTTGGAGATTTTAAACAAAGTTAAAAAGTGATTTAATAAATAAATGGAAAAAGGAATTTAGCGAGTATTTTCAAGGGTCGGAATTCTTATTTATTTAATTCGGATTTGGAACATTTTTGAAACTAACATGAGAGTAAGACGTATTCGATGACTGACTAGCAAGATAATATGATCGTTTGACTAACGGCATGATATGTGTGACTAATAGCATGATATTATAGTGATTATTAGAAGTGATTAAATGTTCGATACTTATGATGATAATGATATATATCCTTATGGAAAGTATGAGTATGAAATAGTAATATGCGAATTTGGCTAAGTATGATAGAGGGGTTATTTTAAGTTGCTGAGTTGGCAAGTTATGATGAATGGTTTGAGATAAGGGATGGTTGATCGTGATGAACTGAAAGTGTGGTTGACGCGAGCTTGTTAATTATCTGCTTGTATGAATGTGTGATATATGTGTTCAGAGTGGCTAGAGACGTATACTCAGTGTATACTCGTTATGTACTTAGGTGATGCTCTGTGATCGTGACTACGGTGTGCTGGATTCTTCTTTTGCCAATCTGCTAGCCAGGTAAGTACCTCCAGGGCTTACTCAGTAACCAGTACCTTCTGCCTGATGTGTCATATAGTATATAGGTGTTGCATATGCATAAAAGCATGCCATGTAGTATCATCCTTAGGACTTGCACTTATTAATGAGCATTCTTATTCTGTATGCGTTTGAATACAGAATGGCCATTATATGTAAGTCGTAGAGTCTTTGCTAGGGTCATAGGACAACCCAGCATCATCGGGTATTCCTGTTATAGAGTCTGATTGATTTATATATTTATGGTGCGGCACGACCGAGCGTCCTACCTTGGCTGTGGTATGGGCATGAATGGTTGATTAACCTGGTTCGGCATGACCGTGCGTCCTACCTCGGTTGTGGTACCGACATGTATGATGTAGTTGGAGATTTGGGATATGCCACTTGGCATTATATGTGGATCCATTTAATCGTTTTCTGCATATATATAAACTGTCAGCTTGCTTGCGTGAGTTAAATTCCAGCACTGCATTAGAGCATCCTTTATTCTAGGTATAGGTGTATTATATGTCCTCAGTGCGGTCAGAGGACCCGCTGGCGGACTCTTGGCCTGACTTGATGATATAGTTTCAGGTACCCAATACACTGCTTGATTTTGGTGCTGTTTTGACGGGGTCCATTCATATGGCAAAGAGTGAGTGTTTGAAACCTGACTTCACCAAATTCATGCTTTTGGGATTTCTCCCTACTTATACTCTGTTTTGACCCGGCATGCTTGATATTCAACAAAAATTTGTTCTAGTGAGATATTTTTGGCCTTATAAGGGATACATCTATATTCCTTTTGCTTTTCTTGTGTGATTTACTCTTCCTATGCATTTATCATTGAGTATTGCCATGATTATCTATTTTCAAACCAATCATATACATGTTCATTGCTTGATAAGTTCAAATGATAGAGGCAACCTTTTAGCCACATATTTATGCATATGTACCTTATGTTATGTCTTGCTTTGAAGCCAATTTGATCTTTTAGCCTATTTTATTGATAGCTCCACAAAATTATACTATTTTTAGCCTATGATAAGCCTTACCCTTATTCCGGGGAAATTGAGATTTTGAGTTGGTTATGGAATCTATTTTGGAGATTGAGGAGAATGAAGCTAAAGTGTGATGTTATGGTTTATGGTGTTGAAGAGAAGTAATGTCATGTGCTTAGTTATTCCCTCATTTTTATGCACTGTTCTTACATGCATTTCGGCTCAAGAAAAAAAAAATGCTTGGACCTAGGGAGGATAAAATTCACCTAGGGGTAAAAGTAAGTTATAAAATCCGGAAAAAAAAAAGAAATAAAAGAGCCATGTTAGTTTTCTTTTTTGCATAATGAGGAAGAATTGGATTTTTGTTGGTTAGAAGTACATTGGTTGGGTGTTGGATATTTCATGATATGTGATGTGATGATGAGTATGAGTTTATTGAATGATTTTTGGAGTTTTTATGATGATATTGGTTGGTTTGTGTTATGTTTGGAGTTGTTGGAATCTTATTTTGCCATAATTTATAGCACCACATGACCAAATACAGTTTATTTCCATTATGTTTCTTTACCAAGCCCCATTACAACCCCGCTGAATGGAATCTTCTATGAAGGTTTCCATTAGGCGAAAGTCCTCTTGATGTCCTTATTTTTGCATTGATGAATCCGGTGGAGATTTTGTCATATAAATGTTAATATTTGAGTTGATGCTTGTATATGGAATTGAGGTGAGTGTATGCTTAAAGCCTAAACACATGAGAGTGAGAGATACACAGTTTATCCTTGGTAAGGTTGAATTTTTTAGCATGCAGGCAGCTTGATCTCATATATATATATGTTATGATGTTTATATGCCTTGATTGTATTTTCACTATTGATGATGTTGCTTTTGATGAGTAAAGGTGTGAAGAAATTTTCTGTGGGATGCGTAGATGATGTTTTTTTTCTCACGGTTGCTTGAGGACAAGCAAGAGTTAAGTGTGGGGGATTTGATAATGCATATTTCATATAGGCATTATAGGTATTTCTTATTGCAGATAGTGGTTTTGCTTATGTTTAAGTCTAGTTTCGTATATTGCTTGTGAAGTATTCGAGTTTGAAATCTACGCCTTTTCGGTGTTTATTCTGCAGAATTACATTCCGACCTTGAAGGGACTTTGGAAGAGCTTAAGAGACATGTTTTACAACATATGGAGGCTAAGGAAGAAGCTAGAGAGGAGCAAGGAAGCACGTCATTGGAGATTATTGAAGTCAATCGAGGGAATCTCGTCATTGTAATGGTGGCGCCCGCCACCATTTACACGGCGCCCGCCGTGGGCCGGTTTCCAACGATTGCAATTTTGGATCCAAAGACCATATTTTCTATTATTATATTAATATTTCTATTAGGGTTTCGCCGACTCCTTTTGAGTCTTTATTAGGTTTTATTCAGTTCGTTCACCGTATGGTTGGTGTAAGAGAGTAGCTATTGTGTGAGATTATGAACACCATTAGAGAGAGAGAGAGAGAGAGAGAGAGAGAGAGAAAATTGGCCTATGAGTTTCTAAACTCATATTTTCGGTTATGATGTGAAGACATGGTTGTTTGGATTGTGAGGATTTGATTCTATTTAGTTATTCATATTTATAGTTATTATCTTGTGCTTATTGATTATATTTGTGTTCCTTTCTATGACTGATCACCTTGTTAGGAATTGCATCTTAGCTCTGAATTCGTTATTGTGTTCTTGAGAGCAAACAAAGTATTGAAGTAGTGCTATTTCTTTGTCTTTGTAGTAGATGATTTCAATTGATCTATGTTGTGGATGTGTCGATTAGGGTTGATTAGGGTTGTTCTGGTTTGTCTTAATTGCATTGAATCAATATGCCAATTGATCTAATTATTTGAGTTCTTAATGCTATTCTTTAGTGATATTGAATAAAATGATTCCCTACGGATCTCTCAACTTTAGTCAAGTAGAAATGTGTTTAGAAATGTGTTTACGATCAGGTGTTAACGCATAAGGAAAGAGTGGTACAGGTCTTGAAACCTCAGAAGACCCCACATTGGATGATTTCTTTGCAGATGTATCGACGTCAAAATTCGGATCTGGCTCTGGTGAGAGCGGCGGGTGCCGGTCTTTGGGGACGCGGGCGCCGTCATCATCAGAACGTGAATCCGAGCTTTTGTTGTTTTCATCACCCACATCAATCACTTCCTTAGGCCTCTCTTCAACATTCCTAGTGGGCACATTCGCTTGTTTTCCTCCTCTAAGGATCATGGCACTCACATTCTCCTTCGGATTAACTACCACTTATGATGGCAACTTCGCCGAATCTTTCGCTTTCAATTCTCCAATCTCCTTAGCCATTTGACTCAACAATGTCTCTTCAACACTCAGCTTATCCAACAACAATCTCAATGTATCATCTCTATCTTCGTATTGAGTGTTTCTTTGACGATTCTCAAATTGTCCTCTTCCTTGATAAGGAACTTGTTGCTACTAACCCCTGCCATTGAATCCATTTTGATAATTCAAATTGTTACCAAAGTTGTGGCAAGGTCCACAATTCATAGCACTCAAATCAGCGACATCCTCTTAAATCAAAGGACATTTATCATTCGGATGAAATGGATCTCCACAGACACCACAAGGTCTAGGCTGTTGAGGTTGATTCATTTGCATAGCCATCTTGTTCACTATCTCAGTAAGCCTATCTAAGTCATCCTTACGAAATCTCTAGAATTATTCAACTTATGCACTCCTCTAACTTCTTGGTGTCTCCCATATTGTTGCGATGCATTAGCCAACCCTTTGAAAATCTACATTGCTTCCTGAGGTGTCTTATCCAAAATATCTCCTCCACTAGTAGCATTGATGAAACTCATGTTGGTGTCAAGCAAGCCTTCATAAAGATATAGCACTAGATCATCCTCGGGTATACCATGTTGTGGACAACTACACTTAAGCTTCTTGAACCGCTCAACATACTTATAAAAACTCTCCGTAGGTGATTGCTCAATGCTAGATAGCTTCTTCTTGAGTTTGATGAGGCGAGTAGCAGGAAAGTACTTCTGAAGGAAAACTTTCTTCAATTCAACCCAAGTAGTAATGCTTTCGGGGAGTAGGTAATACAACCAATCACTTGCAGAACCTTTCAAGGTAAAGGCTCTCAACATCAATCGGCCATCGGTAAGGTCTTGGGGTTTAAGTCTATCACACACACTCAAAAGGTTGCAACATGTTTGTTTGGTTCCTCCCCAGGCAATCCATGAAAATACAATATAGTAGACCAATTCGACTTATACTCAAATCTTGAACCCTTAGGGAGATCAGGAAGTCTAATTGCAAGTGGTTGAGACTCAAATTAGGTTTCATTAGGTTTCTCAGGGTCATTCTTGGTGGATTAACAATTTTGTCTCCCATCTACTTATGTGTGTCAAATTCGAGCCTCATTTTCAACCTAGAAAGAGATCTTTCAATCTCGAAATCAAAAGACAAAGGCAATGAATTAGAAGATCGAGTTTGAACCATACAAAGACAAAAAAGACTCAAAGAAAAGCAAAAACAAAAATAAAAATAAAAGAAAATCAATGATAGAAATAAAGTAAAGCAAACTCTTTTCTTCTCCCCGACAACGGTGCCAAGAATTTGGTGCAGGGCGAACGTCATTGTCAATTTCGCCCTTTGCCAAATAGTAATAATATCCTAACTCAAAGCTCGAAACCAATAGATTAGTAAATCGATGAATTGATAAACCAAACAACTACTAGTATAGCGATGAAGTCCGGAGTCGAACCCACATAGAGAAGCGGATTGCTATGCAATGTTTCTAACAATGACTCTTATGACAAAAGCAATGACTTGTGACAAATGGATAACAAAGTAAAGTAAAGAGAACTAATGATTGCAAAGTGATAAATAATAAGATAGAAGAAATAATTCACCTGTAATTCTCTGACAATGGTTGAGATTCATGGTCCTATGATTGATTTATTAATTATTCATAAGCATATGTCTACTTGTCTAAAGTTGAAACATCCACAGGGATACAATCACCTTATTCAATATCACTAAAGAATAGCATTAAGCACTCAAGCTCTTATAGAAATTGGCATATCAATTCAATGCAATTAAGAAACAATTGGAACAACCCTAATCGGCATAATCATCATCTAACAACATATATCAATCGAAATCACTCACTACAAATACATAGAAATATTACTACTTCAATATCTTCGTTTGATATCAAGAAAAGAATAACGAATTCATAGCTAAGATGCAATTCCTAACATGGTGATCAATCATTGAAAGAAACAAAAATATAATCAATAGACACTAGATGATAAATATACTCATAAATAACTAATATAAGAATCAAATCCTCATATTCTATTCAACTATGTCTTCGAATCACAGGCGGAACTATAAGTTTAGCAACTCATAGGCTAAAAACCTCTCTTCTCTCTCAAAACGTTCATTGTCTAACCTCTCTCTCAATGTACACAGTAGCCAACACACAGCTGAAATAATAGAAATAACATAATAAAGAGTCGTGCAAAACCCTAGAAATATAATAATAATAAAATAGGGAATAAGATCTTCGAATCGAAATGTCGTTTGTTGAAGTCGGCGTAACGGCGGGCGCCGCCTAAGACACGGCTAGCGCTGCCCTATGCAGTGAACGACTTTCTTCTTCTCTTCAATGTTGTGCTTCCTTGCTCCTTCGTAACCTCTTTGTCAGACCTCATATGCTCCAAAACATGTCTTCTAAGCTCTTCCAAGATCCCATCCAAGGTCGGAATGTAAAACTGCAGAATAAACACTAAAAAAGCGTAGATTCTGAACTCGAATACTTCACAAGCAAGATACGAAACTAGACTAAAACACATGCAAAACTCCTATTTAAATGCATTAATAAATGCCTATATGAAATATGCTTTATCATCCACTCGACGTCGACTCCATCCCAATCGATGTCGAGTCACCTTCCTCGACTCCGACTGCTGCAAAGAAGAAGAAGACGTTGTCATATCCCTCCAAAGCTATGAAGGACCCCACTAATAAGAAATTTCAGTGTTTTTTGAAGATGTTCCAAGGGCTTAATGTCACCATACCCTTCACCGAAGCTCTTTATGAGATGCCATCATACGTGAGGTTCCTTAAGGACATCTTGAGCAAGAAGCGATCAATGGCTGAGATCGCGTAGGAGTGTAGCAAGATAGAATTCTATGAGAAGAGAGTTGATCCTGTAAAGGCTCGGATTTTTTAAATTCTAATTTCTCGGAAAAAGAAAATCAAAATGAATTTTAAAGCGGGATTTAGCGGAAAAACTCTCCAACTCAGAATTTAAGACTCTCAAAGCAGATTCCGGCCAAATTTTAAAATTTATGGAAAAGAGATTTTATTCCGTTTTCATACGCCGAGAATTTAAAAAATGATATTCGGATTTCATTATTAAATTCGGATTAGGAAATTGTAAAACCTTATTTTGATCGGGATAAGGTCGAGAGAGAAGGTTTCGAAATTATTTCGGGTATTTTGAATTGAGGTTTTTGGGACCATATATTACTTTGCTTTCTCACCAAATCCGAAAAATTTCCAGCCTAGGTCCTTCTCTCTCCTTGTGACAGCTCCAATACACCCCTCCCTAGCCTTCCTTTTCTTCTCCTGTCAAGTCAAACTCAGCACCCTTGCTTCACCATTTGGGAATAAGGTCAAGCCCCCTTTCTCCTTCCTCCTGAAAATTATCAGCTCCACCTTGCTCTGCAGTCTGCTCCCACGCCAAGAAAGAAATAAAATTGCAGGAATCTCATCTCACCTTCTTTCATTTTCAATTCAAAGACACAAAATTCCCCATCCCTCTCACAAACACAGCCCCATTTCTTTCCTCTCCCCTTGAGTTATGCCGAGAGCCCAAAGCTCCATTTCCTCTTCTCCTTGTCATCCGGTTGTCGAATCCGTCACCCCCGTACTGCCAGCCCCGTCTCCACTTCCTTCTCGGATTCTGAAAACAGCCGGCCACCACCACCACGCCGCCATCACCGAGCCCTGCAGCCTTGTTCTTCGAAGTCGACGCCGAGATCTAATCGCTCCCGTTTCCTTCTCTTCAGACGCGTACCAGCACGCTCTTATCTCCTCCGACGAAGCCCGAGCCCAGGAGGCGCCGGCGCCCATCCCTGAGTCGCACCTCCTCTGTCTTCGCGTGACCAGCTTGGTAAGGCTGATTCCGCCCCCTTTCGTTCACGAAAACCATAAAGAATCCACCTTTAATCACCTATTGTCATCCTAGGCCGGGCCCGTTTGATCTCCATCACCAACGAAGCCCAATCGAGCCTCGACGGCGTTTTCCGGCGGACGTCGAAATTGCGCCTCGGTGAGCATTCGCACTCCTTGTTCGATTTCATTTTCGTTCCCTTTGTTCCGTTGAGTAGTGTCGGGGAGAGTGAGGTCGAGAGCGGGGTAAGGACGAGCCCAGATTCCGGCGAGGCTCCTTCTTCTCCTACCCTTTTCCGTTTCGCAGCAAGGGGAGTCGAGGGATTGAAGACAGTGAACAGTGTTCACCTGGGTCCGATTTCTTTTGTTTTAAAAACGGGTCCGGTTCGGCAATTTTAAAACAAAAACAAGGCTGGTCCGGTTCTTTAATAGAGATTTGGGTCATGGATTGGTTTGGATCCGAGATTTAGAGATGGATTTGGGCCTAATCTTTCTTGGGCCTTATTTTGGGGAAAAACTAAGATAAAATGTGTTTAATTGGAAAGTATTAGATTTAAATACTACAAGTATATTTTATGAAAATATATTAAATAGTTGGAATATTATATGTAATATTATTATTTGAGAATTAAAAATATAATATTATTGGACTTGAATCTTAAAAAGAGAAATTCGGGAAATGTTTTCAAGGATAGGATTGGATTTAATAACTTTAAAGAGGATTTTTGGGAAATATCCTAAACTTGTCGGGTTTGTTTTAAAATACCTGCCTTGAGGATTGGAACCTGTTTTTCAAAAAGGGGTTTGACAGGTAATTCAAGGGTCGAAAGCCAAACTATTTGGCCCGGTTTTCGAGACATATTTTGGGACTGACTCGGGAATTATGTGATTGGTGACTAACTAGCATGATTGATGTGAATGGTTGACTAATATCATGATTGGTGTGTACTAATGGCATGATTGATTGAATAAAGGCATGATGAAATGTTAGAATTGTGTATCATTAAGTTATGCTTTCGAGATATGATGAACTTGATATATGTGATGTGCGGATTATTATTGCGGATACATTGTGGCGATATCATGAATGGTTGGACTTGACGAAACGATGACTGCGATATGGT
This sequence comes from Persicaria tinctoria, assembly GCA_037127255.1. NCBI lineage: Eukaryota > Viridiplantae > Streptophyta > Magnoliopsida > Caryophyllales > Polygonaceae > Persicaria > Persicaria tinctoria. Next base: position 28,959,563 of record JBANSL010000007.1, on the reverse strand, counting down.
TGCTATTCTCGTTGAATGATATACTTGAGTGCTTGGATGATTAGATGTAGACTTATACATATATGTTCTGATGTGTATCTAGGTGTAACTTTATGATTATGAATGATGCATGTCGGGTCTTCTATTATGCTGTTCTGCATAGCCAGGTAAGTCTCTTCGGAGCTTACTCAGATTGAATAGAGCTATTCCCTGCTTTAGGTGCATGATATACTAGGTGTTGCATTCATGATCAGCATGCCATGTAGTACCATGCTAGGTTGCATTGATCGTTGAGCATTCTATTTCTCTATGTGTATGTAAAGAGAACGGCCGTTATCTGTGAAGTAACTAGAGTCATTGCTAGGGTCATAGGGTAGCCCAGCCTCATCGGGTACCCTGAGTCAATCGAGTCATGAACTTCCTTACATTATGATATGCATGCGGGCTTTATTGTGGAGCGGGTTAGGCATGCGTGCCGCCCAATTATGAATGAATGCATTCACGAGCTGGCCAGTCTCCACCTATCGGAAGGGGTGGAGGTAGGAGAGGGACATACCACTTGGTATTCTGTGCTAAGGCCTTATCATTATTATGTACTTGATCTTAGGAGCATGTTAGTGTGTTAATATTCCGCCATGCATCTAGAAGCATCTTTATTAGGTATAGCGTATATGTGTGCTTATGGTTGGGATGCAGAGCTAAGTGGGCATCGATCTGATCCCGCCCCATATCAATTTTTTTAGGTATTATTTATGTTCATCCTATCGGTGCTGTTTGCTTATTGCGCGGGTCATTTTGTCGGCGGAGAGTGAGCGCTGGAGTATAGACTTCACCAGACTCTGATTATACTTTTTCGGATTTACACTTTAGACTCCGTTTTGACCCGACTCTGCCGTGGCACACTTTTGTATTATTCTTGTTTTCGCTAGTCGCATGATTTCTGATTTCCACGCTTAGATTACGACAGGTACAGGGGACTTCCCCGGGGATTCCAACGATCCCTTCGATTTTGGGTATGAAATCCCCCTTGAAAACATTAAAGTAAGTTTTGAAACCTTCAACCTGTACTCGGGGCGCAAGGTCCTAACGAGGGGTTTAATCCCTCGAAACGTAACTCGGGAATCATAATCCCGGGCCGTTACAAAAGGGTATCAGAGCTGAGGTTGTGCAAACCGAGTATAATAGGTTGAAGTGGTTTTGAAAATGGCCCAAGGTTTTCAAATGGTTTTTCAACATGTTTTAGAAAGGGCAAAATAAATTTAATATGGCTAACTCAAATGGACTAAATATGAACTTGACTCAATGAATTTGGTAATCAAAGAAGGGAAAACGATGGGGTAGTAAACGCGCTAGACCATCCCTATTGGATGTAGTTGGGAACGGGTAGGCAAAATGCTAGCTTTCTTTTACAGACGGGGTTGAAGACTCCAAGAAACCTGAAGGCTGGAGTGACATGGGTTAGGAGGCCGTGAGGTAATTGCCCCTCCGACTGGTCGTCCCTTGAAGGACGACATAGATCATTTCTGTAATTGTATGCATTATATCCAATTAGGCCCGAGGGTGATCCTCCTCGAAGGGGATCATATTAATCTCGTTGATTGCTTCCGTGCTGAGTGCTATTGTGCTTAGGATAGAGAACTAATCAGTATGTCTTAACTTGAATGTGTGAATGGGATAGTGGGAGGAAACCTTGCCCTTATGTCGTCGGAATTCCCTTCTTGTCAGGATAGCCCTTCCCTTATTCAAGCCCCTTGATGATTATGACTCTGTCAATCGTCCCACCAAAACATTTAGGCATGTTAGTAAGGGTCGAAGAGCACCTGCTCTCTCCATTTCGAGTCCTATTGATACCCCACCGTCTATGCTTCTATCGAGTCTCGTACCTGAGGTTAGTGCCTTCCACGGGGAATTTGGGTCGGTCAACTAATTACCTTCAAAAATCGTGTTGGGTGTGAGGGTTACCTGAGTATGTCAGTTGGTGGGGATGACTTAAATAGTTTCAAGTTAGGAGTGAGTCTTCCCATGTAGTCATCCCTTTCGATCCTCGTAATGGTCCGACATGTCTTCTTTCTGCAAGAGTCTAAGCACGAGTTCTACCCTCACCTCTAGGAAGTAGCGTGGATGTCCTTGTGTCCTACCGTGCGAGTCATACTAGCATCCCACGGGAAACTGGGTAACGAGTCGGTGATTGCCCTTAGAGAATTCTGTCCGGTTATAATAGTGGCCCCTTTGTGACGGTATGACATGTTGTATTGGTATATTTCAGCATGACTTGCCTGATATCTTGTATGGGTGCACTCATGAATGAATAAAAATGTGTCGAATGTATGAATAGTCACGATTGTTACTCTCCCTCGAATTAGGTCCATGATAGTGTTTGTAGTATCATGTAGGATATATATCTCCTAATTATGGACCATCATACAATTATATGCCATACTTGTTGTAATACATGTTCATGGTTGTATGTGATGTGATAGTTGTTATACCCAATTGACTTAACCATATCTTCAGACATGATTATTAGAGTGCATCTTAACATGCTTACCTTGAACCCACATTGTTTTGACCTACTTATGTGTACACTTAAAATGAGTAATGAATCATACATGTGATGTCCTATAATGCTCGCTAGATCTTGCATAACTTGTGTTGCATATGTCCGTTGTCGGTCCATGTATAATTATCTTAATATGTCAAGCATGACTGGTAAATGAAATGATAGGGTACTTGCTTGTTCCGCGTGCATGAAGAAATTGATTAGATGAATGTGTTGTGAACTCATACATCATTCTTTCTTGAGATAGGTACATGCTAGTGTGGAATAATGATGTTGAGATACTTCGTGATTGTTATGTGTTTGCTTGCCGCACTTGTAACCTCATAGAATACCCTAAGGGCATTGTTGTAACTCTCGGTTCCGCGTCTTGTCTTGAGTCTCGTCATCTCTAGTCCTGGTCTGTGTCTGAATCCTTAAGGAAGTCGTGTTGTCCTCCCTTGCCCTCCCCTATCTCCGTGACTTCTAACCCCTCGTGATTCCCTTGATGGACGTCGACATAGAAGAGAAAATGAGCGATCGAGTGGCACCAGAGTGGCGCAACGGAAGTGGGGTGGGCCCATGGCCCATGGACCCTAGGATCGACGTCGCCAAAGGAAGGACACCTTTGGAAGATGGCGGTTGCAGACGTAATCCGCCTAGATGACTCAGGGAATGACGTTCTTCGTCCGAGTTGTGATCTCTCCTATGCGATCTGGAATCGGTGTCGTGCGATAGGCTTGGAACTAACTAAATTGAGGTGTGATGACTGATAAGCTGAACTGGTAGTGAATGATTGCCTGACTAACTTGTGTTTGTGATGATATGCCTATATGCTTAAGTGCACTGACCTGCTAGTAAATCGGTTATGGGTTATATATGTGGTGGTGTATTCTTCTTGGGAATGAGTCGAGTGTTTTCCTTGGTGAGACGGATCGGGGAATCGCAGGTAGATTGAGGTCTTCGAGTTGGTCATTGGTTATGCGAGATGGACTGCATGAAGGATGTGTTAGCTTGGGTAGAGTCGAGTGGGTTATGGCTTGTCGGAGATAGTGTTCAGTGAGTATATTTGAGCTTCCAGGTAGGTCTTAGGTGAAGAGTGGAGTTAGCATGGTGAGATTTCGAGGAAGAGGTCCTAGCTAGAAGTGTCGGTAGGTAGTGGGTGCAAGTAAAGGTGGATGTGTAGTTCTAGAGGTGGATGAGTGAGCTAAGAATGGATCGGAGAGATTCTCAAAGGGAAGTGTTATTAGACGGATTGGTGAGCTAAGGAAGGTGTCTAGATAGTCTAGGAGCGGATCGTGGGCGGCACCGAGGATGAGTGATTGAGTAATGTCTAAGGAATTGCAAAATTAGGGACTAGGTTCTATGTGCGGTGATTGGGAACTGTTTATGGTAAAGGATGAGAATGAGGAATTGCTAAGAAAGAGTAGTATAAGGTTGCTTGGGAAATTGTCGATCTTCATTATTTGGTTGTTCATATCAAGGTTATACGTGTGATAGGTATTTGGGGATTGTTTTGATAGAATTGGTAGTGCTTGGAGAATTCACGAGTGCAGGATTTCTTGATGCGTTGTTGGAGGATTTTAGCGCAGGGAATGAATTGGGATTTATGAGTGGAGGTTATTGTGGCTATGGAGGCATTTGAGGAAGTGAGATGAGTCTTCGAGGAAAGATTGGTACCTGGGTAAGGATTTCGTTGAGAATTCTAGTAAGACTGGTTACTTGAGGATTTCGAATGGTTAAGGTTTAGTAAGATTTGGAATGAGAAAAATTGGGAATATACTGAGACGATGATCTAGGATAGGTTGGATGAGGAGTCGTGGATGATTAGGTTTCGTGATATTCGGAATGGGACAAGCAGGTAGAGTTTGTGATCGATCATTTAGGATAGACACGGCTGATGAGGGACTCGGTGATTCGTGGTTATGAGTTAGCACTAGACGGCTTTCTACGTTAGAGTTGTCGAGGGTAGGCGGTTGAGTGGATTCTAGCAAGGTAGGATGCTTGTGTTGGTGACGCCGAGGATAATGATGGGAGTGTCAGGTGTGAAATGGTCAGTATGAGTTGGGTTCTTAGAGGTGGATGACTAGTGAGAGTGATTAGTGGTACAGTAAGTGTGATCAGGTTAGCAAGAGGATTCGAGATGTCTCATTGGGAGATAATGGTCAGACAGATTGGAAGAGTAAGCGAGATTGTTAAGGAGCACCGAGGTCGACCGAGAGAGCAGTTCAGTCGAGGACTTGGGATTTCTCTTAGAAGGTGAAGATGAGACTGGTAGAGGACCTCTAGGATGAGGGTATGCTTTATAGAGAGTCTTTGTAGTCGATCGAGTTTTTAAGCTTGTCGGAATAAGGGTCTTTTAAGGGAATTTTACGATTGGGGACTCCATGAGATGGTTTAGATGGTCGAGTGAAAGGTAGGACGTGAGATTGGGTGTTGAGATAGATTGATCTTTAGATAGCTTAATGGCATATGATTTGGGATGCCTAGTAGTCGGTTTTGGGGATCTGGTCTTGATTACGAATCGTTATGAGGCTAGAGAGTTGTATATGAGCGGGATGCAATGGTATTTAGAAATAGTATCGGATTGAGTTGGTGGACCTGATGAGGTTGATCTTGATGCGAGAGATAAGGAGTACGTAGTGGTCGTGTCTTGTTATGGTTGATAGTTATAAGCAAATTCTCTTGAGGATGTGATCTAGTGTATGCATTACTTGGGGCCGAATGTTTTGCGAATTCTATTCGATAGACAATGCTGATTCCTTGATGAATTTCCATAACCAATAGTGAGCTATTAATACTGACATAGTCTTCCCCTGAGCTTGATGAAATGCTAGTGTGCGGAGGTCCTTGATGCCTCTGAATGTGACGATGCTTGGTAGTTAGTAAGGGTATGATGTGATTATCTGATTGATACAATGTGCAACCCCTCATATGTTATGATAAATGCTACTATATACGATACTATGCTAGATCTGTTATGATATGTGACTATCCTTGACATGGATATGATTTGTTTATGAATGTATGATACGAGTGCTATGTTATATGATGTCGCGAACTAGAATTGAGAGGATGTTAGAACTTAATTGATGGAATTTGATTTTGACTTGGAATCTAGGGAGAAAATATGGAATTAGCCCTTAGAAGTGGATGATTCCACCTCCTGAAGTTGAAACTTGCTTGACTAACATCGGGTTAAGGGATTTGAATGATGTTTAAAAAGAACTAACTTGGATTTTGGGAAATTTAACATGATTGAGAATGTCAATGATTTTGAAACAAACCTTTCAAACTGAGATCCCCCTTGAGATTTTCTAGCCGAGCTTGCGTTATGACGTCCCACAAAGTGGATACATGCATTTTATAGGGGCCCTTATAGACTGCTTGTTAAGACCTAGTGAAGATGTCGTAGTGCTTTTTGAGTTATGATATGACCGAGAAGTCGGGGTAAGGATGTGGTAGGGGCCCATATCACACTCTCGCTACGACCTATCGGGGATATTATGGCCATGACGACGATACTGTGAGAATCTCATAGGGGCACTTATGAGGCACTTACGGGGTCGATAGAATGGTCCTTGGACTCACCTACTTCCAACTTCATCCCCTACCTTGTTTTGGTTTTAGTCTAGGGGACGAGACTTGTTTTTAGAGGTGGATGATGTAAAGGCTCGGATTTTTTAAATTCTAATTTCTCGGAAAAAGAAAATCAAAATGAATTTTAAAGCGGGATTTAGCGGAAAAACTCTCCAACTCGGAATTTAAGACTCTCAAAGCAGATTCCGGCCAAATTTTAAAATTTATGGAAAAGAGATTTTATTCCGTTTTCATACGCCGAGAATTTGAAAAATGATATTCGGATTTCATTATTAAATTCGGATTAGGAAATTGTAAAACCTTATTTTGATCGGGATAAGGTCGAGAGAGAAGGTTTCGAAATTATTTCGGGTATTTTGAATTGAGGTTTTTGGGACCATATACATTACTTTGCTTTCTCACCAAATCCGAAAAATTTCCAGCCTAGGTCCCTCTCTCTCCTTGTGACAGCTCCAATACACCCCTCCCTAGCCTTCCTTTTCTTCTCCTGTCAAGTCAAACTCAGCACCCTTGCTTCACCATTTGGGAATAAGGTCAAGCCCCCTTTCTCCTTCCTCCTGAAAATTATCAGCTCCACCTTGCTCTGCAGTCTGCTCCCACACCAAGAAAGAAATAAAATTGCAGGAATCTCATCTCACCTTCTTTCATTTTCAATTCAAAGACACAAAATTCCCCATCCCTCTCACAAACACAGCCCCATTTCTTTCCTCTCCCCTTGAGTTATGCCGAGAGCCCAAAGCTCCATTTCCTCTTCTCCTTGTCATCCGGTTGTCGAATCCGTCACCCCCGTACTGCCAGCCCCGTCTCCACTTCCTTCTCGGATTCTGAAAACAGCCGGCCACCACCACCACGCCGCCATCACCGAGCCCTGCAGCCTTCTTCTTCGAAGTCGACGCCGAGATCTAATCGCTCCCGTTTCCTTCTCTTCAGACGCGTACCAGCACGCTCTTATCTCCTCCGACGAAGCCCGAGCCCAGGAGGCGCCGGCGCCCATCCCTGAGTCGCACCTCCTCTGTCTTCGCGTGACCAGCTTGGTAAGGCTGATTCCGCCCCCTTTCGTTCACGAAAACCATAAAGAATCCACCTTTAATCACCTATTGTCATTCTAGGCCGGGCCCGTTTGATCTCCATCACCAACGAAGCCCAATCGAGCCTCGACGGCGTTTTCCGGCGGACGTCGAAATTGCGCCTCGGTGAGCATTCGCACTCCTTGTTCGATTTCATTTTCGTTCCCTTTGTTCCGTTGAGTAGTGTCGGGGAGAGTGAGGTCGAGAGCGGGGTAAGGACGAGCCCAGATTCCGGCGAGGCTCCTTCTTCTCCTACCCTTTTCCGTTTCGCAGCAAGGGGAGTCGAGGGATTGAAGACAGTGAACAGTGTTCACCTGGGTCCGGTTTCTTTTGTTTTAAAAACGGGTCCGGTTCGGCAATTTTAAAACAAAAACAAGGCTGGTCCGGTTCTTTAATAGAGATTTGGGTCATGGATTGGTTTGGATCCGAGATTTAGAGATGGATTTGGGCCTAATCTTTCTTGGGCCTTATTTTGGGGAAAAACTAAGATAAAATGTGTTTAATTGGAAAGTATTAGATTTAAATACTACAAGTATATTTTATGAAAATATATTAAATAGTTGGAATATTATATGTAATATTATTATTTGAGAATTAAAAATATAATATTATTGGACTTGAATCTTAAAAAGAGAAATTCGGGAAATGTTTTCAAGGATAGGATTGGATTTAATAACTTTAAAGAGGATTTTTGGGAAATATCCTAAACTTGTCGGGTTTGTTTTAAAATACCTGCCTTGAGGATTGGAACCTGTTTTTCAAAAAGGGGTTTGACAGGTAATTCAAGGGTCGAAAGCCAAACTATTTGGCCCGGTTTTCGAGACATATTTTGGGACTGACTCGGGAATTATGTGATTGGTGACTAACTAGCATGATTGATGTGAATGGTTGACTAATATCATGATTGGTGTGTACTAATGGCATGATTGATTGAATAAAGGCATGATGAAATGTTAGAATTGTGTATCATTAAGTTATGCTTTCGAGATATGATGAACTTGATATATGTGATGTGCGGATTATTATTGCGGATACATTGTGGCGATATCATGAATGGTTGGACTTGACGAAACGATGACTGCGATATGGTTGCTATTCTCGTTGAATGATATACTTGAGTGCTTGGATGATTAGATGTAGACTTATACATATATGTTCTGATGTGTATCTAGGTGTAACTTTATGATTATGAATGATGCATGCCGGGTCTTCTATTATGCTGTTCTGCATAGCCAGGTAAGTCTCTTCGGAGCTTACTCAGATTGAATAGAGCTATTCCCTGCTTTAGGTGCATGATATACTAGGTGTTGCATTCATGATCAGCATGCCATGTAGTACCATGCTAGGTTGCATTGATCGTTGAGCATTCTATTTCTCTATGTGTATGTAAAGAGAACGGCCGTTATCTGTGAAGTAACTAGAGTCATTGCTAGGGTCATAGGGTAGCCCAGCCTCATCGGGTACCCTGAGTCAATCGAGTCATGAACTTCCTTACATTATGATATGCCTGCGGGCTTTATTGTGGAGCGGGTTAGGCATGCGTGCCGCCCAATTATGAATGAATGCATTCACGAGCTGGCCAGTCTCCACCTATCGGAAGGGGTGGAGGTAGGAGAGGGACATACCACTTGGTATTCTGTGCTAAGGCCTTATCATTATTATGTACTTGATCTTAGGAGCATGTTAGTGTGTTAATATTCCGCCATGCATCTAGAAGCATCTTTATTAGGTATAGCGTATATGTGTGATTATGGTTGGGATGCAGAGCTAAGTGGGCATCGATCTGATCCCGCCCCATATCAATTTTTTTAGGTATTATTTATGTTCATCCTATCGGTGCTGTTTGCTTATTGCGCGGGTCATTTTGTCGGCGGAGAGTGAGCGCTGGAGTATAGACTTCACCAGACTCTGATTATACTTTTTCGGATTTACACTTTAGACTCCGTTTTGACCCGGCTCTGTCGTGGCACACTTTTGTATTATACTTGTTTTCGCTAGTCGCATGATTTCTGATTTCCACGCTTAGATTACGACAGGTACAGTGGACTTCCCCGGGGATTCCAACGATCCCTTCGATTTTGGGTATGAAATCCCCCTTGAAAACATTAAAGTAAGTTTTGAAACCTTCAACCTGTACTCGGGGCGCAAGGTCCTAACGAGGGGTTTAATCCCTCGAAACGTAACTCGGGAATCATAATCCCGGGCCGTTACAGATCCAGGGAGATTTGCCATTACCATTGGGCTAGGCCAACATCAATATAAGGCGCTTTGCGACCTAGGGGCTAGTGTGTGAGATATCCTAAAGTATTTTTGGGTATTTCTATAAATGTAAAAATAATAATAAATGTGAAATTTTTTGAAATAAAAGAATTTGTAAAATTCTTTATGAAATACAACATATACCTTATTATTTGGTTCTTAGTAATTAGAACATAAATTTTGGTTGACATTATTATTTTAACTGAAATAAACAGTATTATTGTCATTGTTATTAGTAGTATAATTACTTTTATAAATAGTGATGTGAGTTCATTATTTTTAAAAGGTGTTTTACTTAAATTATTTCAATACCCAATGTGATATCATTTTAAATACATAGGTATGATTTATGATGCGACTTATTATATTTAACATATTTTATAACTAAAAGGTTATGATGAATTTAGGATTTAATAATATTGATTATAAATTTTGAAAGTTATTTCTAGTAAAATAATTACGTTATGAAATCTAATTTGAAATAATTATTTTAAAGACACTCACCATAAGTTATTTATTTATTTGATTATTTATTTATTTATTTACAGAGGATATATACGTGTTTGTCGGATTTCATCTTTTATAGTTTTTATTTATTTTTCAAAATTAAATAAATAGCCTTATATACAAATATAAGCAAACCAACTTTTGTTGAACCGGTCCAGACGAACCGAATAACAACAAAAAAGGGATCCGGTTCAATTGAACCGCTTCTTCTTCTTTCACGTTGTTTCTTTCCCGTTAGACGTAGGAGATGGGAGCTCCAATGGTGATATTAATGTTTGCCACCTTCAAAACGTCTCCATTAAATTCTAATCAATACCACATTATCTAAAACGTGGATTAATCTTTAATCAATGGTTGAATCCATCCCCAATTCCGTCCATATTCACAAACTCTAATTCTGAAAACTCATCCAATTGACGTGGTAGATAAGATTAAAAGACCAAATTGATTATAGAAATTGAATCCCTTCATCAATAGGAATTCAATGACACCTTTAATTCTCGATTCCATTCACATTTCAAGCTCGGACTATAAAAAACCCTCTTCGACGTTTGGACTCAATCCGCCATTGTTAGTGGAAATCCAAGCTTCTAACCTACTGTCTTACGCTCTAAACACATCTAGCAACATTTCCTTTCACATAATTTTCTCGAAATCACCCCGATTTCAAAACCCCCAAATTCATCCACCCCGATCACCTGTACGCCGCTTGTGTCGCCGCCTTGTCGATCGGAGTTGCACTGCTTGTGTCGGGGCCATCACCCACGGGAGTTGGAGCCACCGAGCCACGTCGAACCACCCGCGTCGAGCCACCGTTGTCGCACTCCAGTAGCAGGTGATGTCCTCACTGTGTAACCGTATATGGCAACCACGAATTTGTGAAGAAGAGGGACTTATTACACAAATCGCCCCATATTTTCTATTCCTATAAATTATGTCCTATTTCAGTTTCGAAAATTATAAAAATTATTCCGTAGTCTTAGAACATATTTTAACTTGTGACAATTCTTAAAAATGCGCAGCAGTACTCTCAAGTTCTGATACACCCATTGCGTGAAGGTCTCGAAGAAGATCAAATTGGTATAATCCACAACTTGATAATTAATTCGACTTTTATTCCGAATTAATAAGTCAATATACCAATTAATAAATTCTTTTTTCGTCCTCATAATTTATGCGTGTAGGTCCGTTGCTAATTTATTCAATTCCGTCATCAAGTCTTTGAAGTCCATAGTTGGTATCGAAATCCAACAAGGCGAAAAAAGACAAGTGACATTCCGAGCCTAGCTTTTATGCTCATTTGAGTGCCTTCGTGTCTTGTTGTTTTCTTGCCTTGACATGCATGCCAAATCGATCAAAATAAATTACAAATCACTTGCTTTGTGTAATTTATTCACTCGTTATTTTGGACTTGGCATGTAATTGGGTAATGTTATTATTTGAACTTGTTGTAAAATAATAACGTAGATACCCACTTTATAAAATGCATGATTTATCCTTCATCCTACATGCAAAATAAGTAGGTATGGAGCATATTATCCTTTTGATGCATCCATGCATATTATATGGTATTGGCATCCATTTTATTTCTATTAAGATGGATTATTTCATTTTATGTGATCACTTAGTTTGATATTAATCACTAGTTAATATGTGATGATGTGTGTGAGACGTGAAACTCAATTGAATCAAGATAAAATAAAATAGAGTGTGCGTATCAATGAAGATACGGGGTCCAACCCAATGGGAATTGGCCGGTGTCTCAACTTTGGGTTAACTACTGAGTTGAGTTTGGATTGAATGGGTTAAGACCATGTTGCGTCTTAAACCGAAACAGTTTCATGAAACTAACATTCTCGAGATACAATATTCGAGATGAAATCTGACTACGAAATCATAGGTAGGTCGGACGTCCTATCCAGACTCGACCGGTATAATATATATAGTTAATGTTAAAATAAAAGTGAGCAAGTCATCTATGATATCCGTGTGATGTGTTAAAATATATCTATATATAAGTTATGCAATGTGAGATAGTGAGTGAATAATATTATTCCTTTGGCCAAGTTTTTATTTAGACTGGATATCGGGGGACACAAAGTCAACCCTCTTCCCACTCCTAATAGTAGGCTCTCCCTAACGTCTGGTTAACTACTAGTGAGACGGATTTGAGCCACATGGAGCACCACATAATCCGATATCGAGTCCGAACTTAATAAGAAAAATATTTCCATGGTGATCACAAACGCGTTTCTAAAGTTATATCATATCCCATCCGTAGTCGGGGTATGGTTCCTAAGGAAGCTATATCATATCCCATCCGTAATCGGGGTATGGTTCCTAAGGTGCTTGTCACCTACATCACTTTCTTATTCAACCCTTCGAGGTTATCCGTTTCACAGAAGTTGAGCCATCAAATATAAAGCCTGCATAAAATATTCTCATCAGTAATAATCTCATTTGGATTCAATTCATACCTTATTATGGTCACTGAGTTTGAGCCCAAAGTAGTCCCAGTTTTCGAGCCGTCACTTGCTAGTTCTCGCGAACTAACCGTCCTTTGTTTGGACGGCTAGGGGTTCATTATCTCCGGACAATGCCTCAGCCTCCAGTTCGCAGGTTTAGATCGAGTCTTTGAAGGGAAGTTGAAGAAGTTCAAGACGAAATTTTATGTTTTCAAGATTTGAAGAAAATATTGTATAACTGGTAATTGTTTATTTTTTAAAGTCTTCCGCTATAATATTTTGATGTATCAAATATTGTAATTTGAATTCTGAGTTTAATAAAAAAAATATTTATTATATTTTAAGTCTTCCGTTGTTTGTATTTTATTTAGTTATCATCTTGTTTATGGGAGCATGGTGACTTGTCCCTATAAGCCTAAGGTGGTTACAAAGACCTTAACGTCCGAGTAACCACTAGCGTTGGAGCATTCCCTCGTTTACAGAAGGGGGTGTTACAGTTGGAGCCTCATGCCTCTGTCTATTTGGTCAAAGGTCAACGTCGGAGCTTTGGAACCTGTGGATATGAAGCTTTATATGGCCGATGACAATTTCATCACACCCACGGGAGTTATAGATGATGTTCCCGTCAAGATAGACAAGTTCTTTGTCCCTATGGATTTTATAGTGCTTGATATGGCAGAAGATCATACATGTCCTATCATCCTTGGTAGGCTGTTCTTAGCCACTACAGACGCCAATATCAACGTAAGAAATGGGTTGCTGACCTTTACTATTGGTGATGACGTTATTGAGTTCTCATTCAACAAGACAATGGAGAAACTCGATAGGATGGAGGTCAAGTTGTTGCATATCAAGGGAAGTTATATCCCTTGTACGGAACCCAAGATGAGGACTATGACCTCGAAGGAGCTAGAAAAGAGGGCTACAGAGGCCCAATTGGAAGAGATCTTAGCAATATGGACTCACGACGAGCAACTCACTAAGAATCCAATCGATATCGACTCATCCCACTCGACATCGACTGAACCTGATGGTTATAAGCATACTCCAGAAGCTAAGTATGGGGTCGGTACACTCGATGTCAAATCATCCCAGTCGACGTCGACTAAGGTACTCGACATCGACCCGACTCCTTCGACTACAACACCTTCATCGAGTAAGAAGAAGAAGGCACCAGAGATCCACTCGATATCGAATGACCTCAGTTGATGTCGACTACACTTTCCAGAAGCTACGAATGATATTCCTCCCAATCTAGAAAAGGTAAGTAAAGGTATGGACATCTCTTCAATCCCCGATTTCAATAAAAGGTTTATCTATTACAAATGGAACAGGTATATCTTGGTATGTAAGATTTTGCAAGGTATGCAATGACGATCCCAAAGATTATGTAGTAGGAGATACGGTGCACGTCTTCAAATCCAAGAGTCATTGGTTCCCTAGCCAGTTCAAGGATGCAACTGAAGTCCACAAGATTTACCCTAGAGGGATGCAACTAAAGGACAAGGATAGAGTCCATTTTGATGCCCAAGCCACATGGGCCTCGCAAATGCCCCCATGAACGTGAACGAAGAAGTCGGCATAGCGACTCTAAAATCTAGAACATGTACATAGACTATGGTTTTTAGGGTTTTTGGATATTTGGCATTGCTTTGAAATTAGTTTTGGACTTTTTTTATTTTATTGTTTTTGTTTGGATGTTCTAAAAAAGTATAGGTTCAAAGATCAACAAATGAAGAACCCGGGACGGAGTACTAACGAACCACTTGATATCGACTAGACCTAGTCGACATCGAGTAAGCACATCGAGCATATATGCATTTTTCCACTCGACTGACCTTGGGATAAGTTGCAGTCGATATCGACTGAAGATCCACTCGGCATCAACTACTGGAAGCAAGATACAACACCTATTTCGAGTTTCTCAGCTAAATTCTAGTAAGTTTCCTCTTTTACCCTTATTTTTATACAGTGTCCACACTGTATAAAAATTACATAGTATCATGGAAGGCTTATTTATATTTGATTTTTGATTATTTTCTTGCATTGGTCCTTACATGGTACTTTGGATATATGTTTAGCTTATTTTTATACTTATTGTCTACAATCCAAAGAATTTTAGCATAAAATCACCCCGATTGAAAAAAATTACATAGTATCATGGAAGTTTTGACAAGATGTTGTTGCAGGATGATGTGTCAAGTATGAAATATAAATAAAATATAAAGAAAATTGTCTTCCTGTCTCAGCAAATAAATACAAGACTTCCTCCCGTTGTAGTAGAAGGCAGTCAGGATCGATCCACAAGGAAGCGTATCGGCGCCCGCCTTTTCAGTTCCAGATCTCAGCAGATTTCGACCAGAAGAGTCCTCGACTTCGAGTAGAGTACTTGACTTTGAACAAACTGTCGACTAAAACAAAAAGTAGAATCGAACAAAAACGAAAGCCAAAAGCAGAAACTGGTCGATCTCGACTTACCTTCCTCGACGTCGACCAACCTTCTCGACGTCGACCAAGCTGTGTCGATTTCGAGTAACACAGAAACTAAAAATATCACCTTTTTGCAACGAAATAAGCACAGAACACGAAATTGATGAAATAAAATCAATAAACTATAGACTTTCAAGATCAGGGTATCAACACCACAACGATAACCATGTAAAATAACACATAAAGGCATAAAAGATCATGCTTTTCATCAAATAACTTTCGTTACTAACAAACGGGAATATAGAGGCTTTCGCATAAACCCTAATTGTTACTAACCCTTTTTTCACATAATTAAACCAAATTGCATTAAGATCCCTTTCGCTTCAATAACACAAACAAGAATCACCTTCAACTTTCGCATAAGAATCATGCCTGCAGGGATAGAAGACGAATTCACATCAAAAGATTGTACCTTTACCGCATCACCTCACATGGCTACCGTCGGGCTCACCCCGACCCTAGAAGCAGGACCATCCAATCATTTTCGGAGGCCCGGGTCATAATTTTATAAATTATAAATTTTATATGTAATTTTTATTTTATTTTTTATATCTTAAGGATGAGTATGTTAAAAAAAAATAGATTATTTTTTGTTGATATTTAAGAAGAATTATAGAAAAGTCTTTAAAATAAGAATTTTTAATTAAGGAAATCACCGGTAAAATTTATATTAAATTTTTTATACAAAATATTTTAATCCATAGTACAAATTACAAACGCAAGCTATATTTCTCAATTTTTGGCTCTATATAATTTATAGTTATACAATATTAAAAATAATTTATATACTACACGTTTAAATTTGTGTCATTTGTTTTTAAACACAAAACCCTAGTGTATTTCTATATATATATATATATTACAATATTCTAAAACTACTTGAAACATGTTATTTCATTCAATTCAATTAATATAAATATAGCTATGACCATGTGAATCTTTTTTTCTTGAATGTCCATGTTAATAAAACTAAAATTGTTCACGAATGACATAATTATAAAATGAAACTAAAAGATTAGTTGGATTTAAATTTAGATTAATAATTTAATACTCTATGACTTGATGAAATTTATTGAGGCATCGGAATCAGTTACATAAATAAAGAGAAATTTAAATTTGGATTAAAAATTTAATACTCTATGACTTGATAAAATTTATTGAGGCATAACCAATAGAAAAAAAGGTTAGAATGTTGAGAGTTGTACAAAATTTATTGACTTTAAGAAAGCATGCATGCCCCATAGCAATTCAACAACCACCACGCCAACCGACACTTGTGTTAATTTTAAAAATGTTTTATTATATATACTAAAATTAGTAAAAAATGAGGCCCCGTAAAATCGGAGGCCCAGGGCAATCGCCCACTTTGCCCTCCCCCATGGTCGGCCCTGCCTAGAAGTTGGGTGACTACTCGCTCTTCATCATGAATAAACACATCAAAGATTTCAAGAAAATAAATTGCATTAATAAACTAAAAGAAAGCTTACAACCAATCGAAGCCAAAACGTCTCTCAACAAACCCTTGCTACACTCGGCCTTGCTCTCTTTCTCTCCTACTCGCTATCTCTCTCTATTGGCTTGTAGCTTGGATGATTGAATATGAATAAAATCCAGCCCCTAATGCCTTATTTATAGTATTCATTCCCTAGCTAATCTAGGAAAGAAATATCTATCTATATCTAAACTTTCTATCTAATAACATAAAGATTAAATTTGGAAATAAAATAATTATATCTAAAAGGAAATAAAGGTAATGTGGATAGATCTTCCTTCTCTTGATAGAACTTGATATCTCTTGATAGAATATCTCGAATCTTGGTTTGCATGTAACTCCTCTCACTCGGATTTCTCCTCGATCTCGAACTCGGACTGCTTTTGGATTGTCCTTGACATCAACCAAGTTTCCTCGAGGTCGAGTAGAATTCTTCTCCCGGAGTTGCACTCGAGCTCGAGCAGCTTCTGAGCTCGTCGACTTTACTTGACATCGAGTAAGTTTACTCGACGTCGACCAAGACCGGGCTCCTCGAGTGCTCTGCTCGACTTCGCTGGATTTCGACTGGCTTACTCGATATCGACCTAAGTTGGTCGACATCGACCAGAATGTGTCGAGTGCTTCTTTCTCGTCCTTTGCTCGATTTGTCCTGGTTCCGCTGCTCCTTGACCTCAGACTTTCTGTAGTTGACTTCGAGCTTTCCGTCCTCTCTCTGAATTGCTGTAAAATGCCTCGATTTCTGTGAAATTAAACATAAACTAGTGTAGACTCCATAATTTTGCAAATAACCATAAACTACATAGATTATGTACTATTCTAACCCAAATGTATGCAATGCATGCAGAAATCGATATAAAAGTAAGTATAAAACATGACAATTTAGGCTCACAACACAAGACCTGATGATGCAAAAATAGATTCATTAGAGATATAACATGAAATTGCCTAGTAGAGGAAAGTCACAATGAAGTGCATTATTTACGAGAAAACCATGAAAGGAGGTAAAGTTGATGTTGTTTTTATTCACATGCATGGATTTGTTGACATTAGTACCTTTGTGAGGATGTCAATTAATTGTGAGAGGTTATATGAGAATGAATCTATAATTTTGAGAGTTTATAAAACATGACAATTTAGGCTCACAACACAAGACCTGATGATGCAAAAATGGATTCATTAGAGATATAACATGAAATTGCCTAGTAGAGGAAAGTCACAATGAAGTGCATTATTTACGAGAAAACCATGAAAGGAGGTAAAGTTGATGTTGTTTTTATTCACATGCATGGATTTGTTGACATTAGTACCTTTGTGAGGATGTCAATTAATTGTGAGAGGTTATATGAGAATGAATCTATAATTTTGAGAGTTTAGTTTCTTCCCCTGTATGACCATTAAAAGTATTGTTTAAGGACAAGCAAGCTTAAGTATGAGGTTTTGATGTGCGCCTATTTTACCATGTTTTGTACTTACTTTTATTCCTATTCTTGTTTATATTTTATGCTTTTGTGTTGGAAAGTATGGAATTTGTGTAGTTTGTGTTTATTTGTAAGATTTAGAGGTCTACACAAGTTTTGGTTTGATTTCGCAGGAATTGGAGGCATTTCGGAGCAATCTCAAGAAGCACTCGATGTCTAGTGCAACCCACTCGATATCGGCTAAAGAAGAAGTTGAATTTGGCTAAGTGTTGGACGAAGCAAGTTGCTGAGAATCCAGTTGACGTCTACTAAAGTCACTCGACATCGATTATATATACCCACACTTAGAGCTGAGAAGAGGAAAGCACTCGAGACCCACAAGAGCCCCCGAGATCGAGTAGAGTCACTCGATATCGACTGGACCTTAGTCGATTTTGAGTGAAACCCTAGTGGGTCGAGACACGTTTTTGAAGATCTGACTTAAAGGAGATTGCTTAACCATGAAGACAAGATCTTTTATTTTCTTAAGATACTTCTCTCCCTATGGGTTAAAGTCATTTTACCCTAGGGAATTTTGGTTTGTTTATTTTATTTTATTTTGGAACCTTTTATCTTTGGTAATTAGATAGAGATTTATTTCCTGGGCTAGCAAAGATTTGTCTACTATAAATAAAGGCCCTATGCCTAGGATTATTCATTAAAAAAAAAGCCATTTTCGGATGCAAGTAGTTAGGAATGAGAGAGAGAGAGAGAGAGAGAGAGAGAGGGAGAGAGGGAGAGAGAGAGAGAGAGAGAGAGAGAGAGAGTGGAGGAGGAGGAATAGATTGGAAGGTTGTAAGTTTTAGTTTTGTTTTATGTTAAAGTTGTTTGCTTTCATCATGCTTTGTTTCTAATTTCCAGCTTCTATGGTTGGTGTGATCCCAATAATAGATATGTGTGTTTGATTTACGAATCTATGAATTTGTGTGTCTTTATCATCATCTAACTTTATGCTTAATCCTTTGTGAGAGTTGAGGAAATTCTATGTTTGTGATTATCAAGCGAAAGTGAATTAATTGTGAATTTGGATAGTAATTAGGGTTTATTTACAAAAGTTAACTAATCCTAATTAAGAGAAGGTAGAAACAATTAGGTTTTTATGCGAGAGCCTCTATTACCTAAATTGTTGGAATTTGCAAAAGTCGATTCTTTGATATAAAGCAGGCTCTTTTATGTGATTCATGATTTTATACATATGTTTATTGTTGTGATGATCCCTAACCTTGGAAGTTTGCACCTTTATTTATTTTATTTCATTATTTTTATCCTGTATAGTTACCCGACACTAACCATACTTCCCTTTCTATCCCTCGACATTGACTAGTCTCAGCCGACATCGACAGCAACCCTTAGCACCTTTTTCCGTTGCTCCCTGAACCCAAAACTATAAACTAGAACCGTGACTTCTCTCCTGATGACGAACCTGACTCTACTATCCTATAGGGAGGTCTTGACTACAAATCTATTTGGTTGAGAAACTCTCTCATCACCCACCGTAGGAGCCTAGGTTTGGCATCCTTATTCGCCATCAAGTACCTAAGAGCTACATGGTCAGTATGAACAATAACTTTATATCCCACTAAATATGAGCGGAATTTCTCAAATGCAAAGACCACTGACAAGAACTCTTTCTCCATTGTGGTGTACTTAACCTGCACCACGTCAAAAGTCTTGCTTGCATAGTAGATCGCGTGAAACTTCTTATCCTTCCTCTGTCCTAGGACAGCTCCTACGGTGAACTCGCTGGCATCGCACATGATCTCAAAGGGTAGCAACCAATCCGACGATTGAATGATAAGGGCTTCCTTTAACCTCTTGAAAGCTTCAAGACATTCCTTAGAAAACTCAAAACTTAACATCCTTCATAAGTAGATTAGTTAGAGGTTTAGTAATCTTAGAAAAGTCCTGAATAAACCTCCAATAGAAACCTGCATGACCAAGGAAGCTCCTTACATCCTTAATAGATGAAGGTGGCGACAACTTCTTCACTAGCTCAATCTTTGCCTTGTCCACCTCAATGCCCTTAATTCTTGGATACCTTATGCCCTAGCACAATCCCCTCTCTTACCATGAAGTGACACTTCTCCCAGTTGAGAACCAAGTTTGTCTCCTCACATCACTCAAGTACCCTACGAAGGTTAGAAAGACAAATATCAATTTTAGTGCCATAGACAGACAAATCATCCATAAATACCTCCACAATGTCATCTATCATGTCTGAGAAGATGACCATCATACACCTTTGAAAGGTGGCAGGGGCATTGCAAAGCCCAAATGGCATCCTTCTATATGCGAAAGTTGTTGTGGAGGGAAATCTAGTAAACGAAATAAATGTCAAATAAATAACGAAACCAACTCCCTGTCCAAGCAAATAAAATACAAGAAACCCTTCCTTTGTAGTGGTAGGGTATTCAGGATCGTATCCACGAGGAAGCATGTCAACACTCGCCTAATCAGTTCCAGAATCCTCTCGTATCGACCAGCAGAAGTCCTCGACGTTGAGTAAAGTACTCGATGTCGACTACCTCAGTCGAGTAAACCTGCAAAATAGAACAATAGAAAATGAAAACCAAGCAATATCGAATAGGACAGTACTCGACGTCGACCAGAATCCTCGACGTCGACTAGAACTGGTCGAGATCGACTAATGCGCAGAACAAAAACGTACCTTGTGATAGAATGAAGATGGAAATAACACGAAATCGGTGGGAAGTAATTCAATAATATCAAAAGCTCCTAGAATCGGGGTATCAACGCCACAACGATAACCATGTAAGAATCATGCTAAAGGTATAAAAGATCATGCCTTTCATCAAATAACTATCGTTATTAACAAATATGAATATAGAGGCTTTCGCATAAACCCTAATTGTTACTAACCCTTTTCATATAATTAATCCAAGTTGCATTAAGATCACTTTCGCTTCAATAACACAAACAAGGATCACCTTCGACCTTCGCAAAAGAATCAGGCTCATATATGGATAAAAGATGAAATTGCATTAAAAATTGTACCATTGATGCATTACCTTACATGGCTACCGTCAGGCTCACCCCGACCCTAGAAGTTGGGTGACTACTCGCTCTTCATCATAGAGACACACATCAATAATAAAAGGGAACTAAATTGCATTAAATCAAATAAAAACTTACAACCGATCAAAGCCAAAATCTGCTCTCGCAAACAAACACCTCTCTCGGCTAAGCTCTCTCTCTAACCCAAATGATATGAAATGCATGCAGAAATTGATATAAAAGTTAATGTAAAACATGGAAAATTAGGCTCACAACAAAAGTCCTATAGGGATATGTGAAAGGTAGTCTTCTCTTGATCCTCAGGATGGATGGGGACCTGCCAAAAGCCAGAATATCCATCCGGGTAACAAAAATAGTCATGTTCAGCTAACCTTTCCAATACCTAGTCAATGAATGGAAGAGGAAAATGATCTTTCCTAGTGGCGGTGTTAAGCTTCCTGTAGTCAAAGCACATCCGCCAACTAGTAGTGATTCGCTTAGGCACAAGCTCTACCTTCTCATTCTTCTATATGGTCATTCTACCCTTCTTGGGAACCACATGGACTGGGCTCGCCCATTTGTTGTCGGAGATAGGGTAGATGATTCCTACATCCAACATGCGTAGGATCTCATTCTTCACCACATCTTTCATGTTGGGGTTGAGCTTCCGTTGATGCTCAATGGTTGCCTTATGATCATCCTCCAAGAGGATCCTATGCATACAAGTAGCGGGTGAAATACCTTTTATGTTCTCGAGCGAGTACCTAATAGCCTTTCTATAGGTGAGAAGGACCTCCATAAGCTTGTCTACTTCCGTCGAGATTAGTGTAGCATTGATAATCACAGGATAAGTAGAGTTAGGACCAAGAAGCTCATACCTAAGTGTGTCGGGTAAAGGCTTCGGCAATGGAGAAGGTCCTTGTGGAATCAAAATAGTCTCAACCTCCTCCGTCTTTATGATCTCACCTAGGTAATTCGTCTCAATCCTCGTGATAGATGCATCCAAATCAACTACAGGAGTTGGCATCGACCAAGCATACATCGACGACCATTCTGATTCGGACAAGCTACTGCACTTCTGTAAAATACTGGTGGAAATCGAGTGAGTCCGGTCGATATCGACTAAAAAATCAGTGTATACCTAGGTTTCTGAGGTGGCTGATGTCGGGTGAATCTGGTCGACATCGACTGGGGCTGCCATGGTAGTCGACATCGACTGAGGGTAGTTGACGTCGACCTTGTCTGTACTTGTATTTACGTGAGCAGTCGACGTCGAGTGCAAGTGATCGACATCGAGTGAAAGGAAAGGGGTACTTGCCTGAGCTTCTGGTGTGGTCGACATCGGGTGTGAGTGATCGGTGTCTAGAACCTAAGAAAGTGTTCGACGTCGAATGGATGTGCTTGACATCGACTACATCATCCGACTCAGCCGTTAAGGCATCGTCCACAAACTCTTCCCCGCTTGTACATGCAACTAGTATCTCCTCAATTTCCCCCTCCTCAAGCTCAGCCCCAGCCTTAGCTAAGGCCTCCTCATGTGTAAAAGCCCTTTCTATCGGTTCGTTGCATGTGATGACATCTACTCGAGCATAGACCAACTTAATCTCCATTCCATGCACCTCCGCCATTAAGGGATAGAAGGACAACTCAATGACCTCAATCCTTATAGTGAAGGTGAGAAGTCCTTTCCTAACATTGATGTTGGCATCCGTAGTAGCAAGAAAAGGCCTACCAAGGATAACATGCACAATAGAATCCTCAGACATGTCCAACACAATAAAGTATGTGAGCACAAAGAACTTCCCCACCTTGACAGGGACATCATCCACTATGCTTGTGGGTCTCACCCACAAGTTATCAGCCATATATAGTTTCATGTCCACATGCTCTAGGGATCCAATGTTCACCCTTGACCAAATAGATAGAGGCATGAGACTCACACTTTCCCCCAAATCACATAGTGTCTTGAAGCGAAGTTAGCCAAGTCCCACGGTGATAGCAAACTTCCTCGGGTCACTCCACTTCTCAAGAAAGTCTATCTTGCTGCACTCCTTAGTGATCTTAGTCATAGACTGCTTGTTGCTAAAGATCTCCTTCAGGAATCATACATAGGCAGGCATTTCATGAAGAGCTTCAATGAAAGGGATAGTAACATTAAGGCCCTGAAGCATCTTCACAAAGCGCATGAATTTCCCTTCAGTAGGGTCCTTCAATGCCTTGGAGGGAAAATGGAGCGTCTTCTTTGGTTTCAGGACCAAAACAGCCTTCGGAGGTGGTGTAGCAGAGTAATCAACATCGAACGTCGGGTGGTTAACATGACTGGATCAATAATACTTCGGGGGAGATTGCTCTGGGGTGTGTTTGACATCGACTAGACAATCAACATTGGTTGTTGTGTGGTCGACATTGACCGTGGGTTGGTCGACGTCGATTGCTCCTCTAGTGTCTCTGCTCTTCTCCCCATCTCCGATCTTTGGTCCTTGCAATGTGTGACCGCTCCTCGGTTGAATAGCAGCAATGTGTCCAGATTGCCCCTTGGGATTTGTCTTTGTTTGCCCAGGGAGCATTCCGGACGATCGTGGAATTTGTGCCGCCATTTGACCCATTTGGGTCTCCATGTTCCACTTCCAAACATCCATCTCTCTAATCCTAGTGGTAAGGCTATGGAGTTGAGATTGGATGGCACTATTTGATTACTTGTTTTCCGCCTGATTCCTCCTTAACTCATTAAGGATGAGCTGAAGATCATCCTTCCACTAGTCTCTCTTAGGATGTCCTGGAGTACTATAGAGTGGGGGGGGGGGGGGTCCCTAGGGTTGACCAGATTCCGTTGTGGTTGTTGGAACCGCTGGTCTCCCCAGTATTGGCGATTGGGACCCCTCACGAAGTTTGCTTCCTCATGAGTCTCCGCTAGTTGGACTTGCTCCGCATGTGGGCACTAAGAGGTGATGTGCCTTTGTGATCCACACTCGATACAAGCTTGGTTCACTAAGAGGAACCTTACTTGCTTTTGGAGCTTTCTAAGTTGATCCCTGTAGAGTTGTTCTTTGATGTCCAGATCAATCTCCCTAGCGGGCTCATATAAGGGTATAGATGGGGCAGACCTCGAGTTAGAGACCACATGAG
Source organism: Persicaria tinctoria (assembly GCA_037127255.1). Taxonomy (NCBI): domain Eukaryota; kingdom Viridiplantae; phylum Streptophyta; class Magnoliopsida; order Caryophyllales; family Polygonaceae; genus Persicaria; species Persicaria tinctoria. Next base: position 28,935,570 of record JBANSL010000007.1, on the reverse strand, counting down.
TCTCATATGTGTTGTTGAACTCCACCAACCTCTCAATGATGTTCCAAGCCTCAGTGGATGTGATGTCAAGGTAACCATAAGAGGTATAGGTGTCGATCCTCTCCTTAGTAGCCATATCAAGAGCATTGGAAATAATCTCCTGAATGATATATGGTGGTTGCCCATAAGTAGGACATGATCGTAGTAGGTCCTTGAACCACTCTCACACTTGCGCCAGGTCTCATTAGGTTTCTATTTGAAACCCATGATCTGTTGCTGAATCAACGCAAAGGAGAAAAGAACTTGTTGAGAAACGCGTCCCTAACCTCAGTCCATGTGCCAAGTGATCGTGGGGTTAAGCTCTCCAACCATTGCAGTGCTTTCCCTGCAAGAGACCAACAAAAGGCTTTTAGCTTTACATATTCAAGATTTTGCCCATCGAAAATAGTATCGTATAGGTCTAAAAATGTAGTAATGTGTGTCATAGGGCACTCATTAGGTTTTCCCTCAAAAGTGTGTCTCTTAATCTCATAAAGAAAACTAGTTTTAATCTCAAAATTAAAAGCAGGGATAACAATAGCCGATTCAGGCACGGTAAAAGTAGGATGCATGTATTGCTTAGCCGTCTAAGGATATTGGTTGAGTTGAGCCTCAAATTGTCGTCTTGCTTCTTCCTCACGATCGGTGCGTGCTCTTTCCTCGACGATAGTTCTAGCATTGACGGCTTCTCTCGTGACATGATCCTCTACTTGCTTCCTAAGCCGCTTAATCTCCTGAGCCCGAGTCTTTTGGTTAGACATAGCTTTTTGTAACCTAGAGTGTAGACGTAGATAGCATTCTGGTTCGTCTAGTCCTTCGAATTCCGGTGTGCGATCAGCACGTCGCATACACCTATAAAAACAGCACTAAAGTAGAACGTGATATAAACTACATAGGGCGCGAATGATCGCTTCCCCGACCCATTTCCCCCCGTAAGAAAACCGGTTCTAAACACAAAAGAAAAGAAACGAAACCGAAGGCGGGGAGATTAAAAAAAAAAAAGGGAAAACCAAGGCGGTAGGCAAAGGATTCACTAGAGCTGCGAAGTCATCAGCCGTGGTATGTGATTTTTGTACACTTTTATTCATCACTCTCTTCGAAATTGTTGACGTGTTTTCGATAATGACAACGATCCCCCTCTCTCCGATAACGTGACTCCCCTCGTCATCTTCTCCTTTCAGATTCGCAATCAAGCATCTCACTTAGACGACAAAAGCGACAATCAGAGAACAACGGAAGCTATGGCGGAAGGAGGGGGGTGTTGCCCGCCGATGGATCTTATGCGTTCGGAGGCCATGCAATTGGTCCAATTGATCATCCCTATTGAATCCGCTCACCATACCATCTCCTATTTGGGTGACCTCGGCCTTATCCAGTTCAAAGATGTACGAACCCCCTTTCTCTCTCTCTCTCTCTCTCTCTCCTCCCTCTCGAAGAGGAATTGGCGTGAATTTCGATTCAATTATGTCCTTTTCTTGCTGGATGTTTGATTTCTCTTTTCTGTAATTGGGTTCTCATTGATTTTGTTGATCGAAGTTAGGGTTTCGTTTGATCTTGTTGCCTTTATGGCTGTTTTGGAGGTTTATGATGCCTTTAGTTAACACTGATCTTCGTTTCATTTGGCATGGTGGCATTTGGGATTGGTGAAATTGGGGCCTGAGGGCATCCTTGCACCGATTTAAAAAAAATAAAAATAAAAATGAAAGCGATCTATGAAGTAGTAACTTTGATGATGGCATGGGATGTAGACTTCAGTTTTCTGTTATCAATAATCGTTCCTTTTGCATATATTTCACATATTTTGAGCATATTCTGATATGTTTTTAGACTGCTAACATTTGAATAACTTATTTTCTGCTGTGCTGATTATGTCCAGCTCAATGCAGAGAAGAGCCCTTTCCAACGAACTTACGCCACTCAGGTGTGTCGTGGTTATTTAATTGTCTTATCCTGAACAGATTTCTATTTTCAGAGTTTATTAGATATATTAAGAATCATGTTGCTCCACGGAAAAGATTGTTTGACTCATAAGGCAAATCAATACCGTACATTTCTTTTTCTCCTTTAGCAAATATTACCTTGATAAATTGGTTACATTTTTTGAGGTGAGAATGCTGTAATTCTTACTTGAATTCGACTTTCTGTGGGCTTTTAATGGTGCATTTTAATAAACACTTAACTATCTGAATTTGAAAACTAATTTCTGTTTGTGAACATTGCAATCATATGAGTTGGTCTCATGAAATGAAATAATTGAATAATCAGTTTGCAGCTTTAGTCCTCGTGATAGCAATTTTCTGCAAGCATGATCTCCTTCAATGCAAGCGCGTGTCACTGTCTTGAAAATTTGTCCTTTGATTGGAATCTGTTATGTCTGATTGGTTGTATAGTTAAGAGAGAAACGTACCTTGTATATTTTGTGATCTGATGCACCTTTGTCCTTTCTGTCCTGATTTTATGAAGTCTGTGCACTATGGGTGTTTACTGTCAGTTTTATATTCTTTTTACATAAGCCAAAGCTTTGTACTTTTGAAGATTAAAAAATCTGGAGAGATGGCTCGTCGATTGCGGTTTTTCAAAGAACAGATCTTTCAGGCTGGCATTTCACTTCCAGTGCAGCCTTGGACAAAAACCGATATGAAAGTGGATGACTTGGAGGTATTGTAGCTTCATCGCATTTTTCTGGTTTTTTCTTCTCTTATATTTACAGCATAAGTTGTGATTTTTTCTTTGTCATTTTTGTTGCAAATTGAAAGGTGAAACTAGCTGAATTGGAAGCTGAGCTGATTGAGATGAATGCAAATAATGAAAAGCTGCAACGTACCAAAAATGAGCTGGCTGAATATAAGCTTGTTTTGCAGAAGGTATGGTGATCATGCCATGTTTTTTAGAGTTGTTTTGGCTGAAGTATAATATCTCCTTTCCCATAAAATGCTGTCTATTATCAATTTTGAGGGCTAGGATTAAGGTCCTTTCTGGTAAAATGCTTTCTGATATCAAATTTGAGGGCTAGGATTCCGACTTTCCCTAAACCTCCTTTTTCAGTTCGACCAAAAAATAAATAAACCTCCTTTTTCAAGAGGGAATTGAAGAGTTTGTTCGATGTACTTTCAGCTCTGGGTTAGATATGACGAAATAAAATGAATGACTCAACTTCCCTCTACTTTTCATGCAATGAATTGTTTTTTCTAAATTGAACTTTTCAAACTGGGATATCCTTTGGAAACAGCCTGACCTTCCATCTCAGAACTTGTTGGTGCAGGATCCTTAAAAAACTGAATTGAGTATGAATTTGGTTGATATTGATAATTAATTATTGCATTTAAGCTTCTAGGTATTCTCTAGGATTCATACTATTAGTACTTTTTGACAGATACTTTCAGTACAAATATGTTGAAATCTTTATCCAAGTATTTCAATGTATATATACGAGTCAAATGTTTTACCGTATCTCAATTATCTAGTTGGAAATTGAACATAATGTTTCATTTATTACTTTACATTGAGCCGCTGCTGCTTCGGCTGAAATTAGAGGATCATGATCTTAATTGGAATTACTATTCAGGACCTTTTCTTTTCCATTGTGAATGCAATTAGTACTTGATTATGCATGAAATATTATTCTGGATAGTGCTTTGGTTTTTCCAGATGCAGGATAGTGGTGTGAAATATTATGAAATACTAATCAGGATCCTGGAAGCTCTTCCTTTTGATATGGAAGTCTCCATTACCTCATACGATAATTGAATCTTATGATACCCTTGTTGTACATGCTCACATCTTATGCAGATTCCAGTTTTAAGTGGCAATATTTGTACATAATGTTATTGCAGTGTCATTTGGTGCACAATGTATAAATTTCCTTATCTCATCCATTATTATATTAACCTTATAACTTAATTTTATAATTCATAAGCGTTTATGCCAAACAGAGCCTGCAAAATTTAATTCATAGTGAAATAATGATAATTATGTCCTCAGGCTGGTGAGTTTTTCCATTCAGCTCAAAGAAGTGCAACTGCTCAACAAGGGAATAGTGAATCACAGCAAATTGGGGGAGAATCACTTGATACTCCTTTATTGGTGGAGGATGTAAGACATTTTACATTCTTGATTTACTCTTTAATAAAGTATTGAAGTGTTATATATATATATTCCCATAAAGTGACTTAATTGTGATTGTTGATTCAGGACTTTTGTTCTGATTCTTCAAAGACTGTTCAGTTGGGATTCTTTACTGGCCTTGTTCCTCGCGATAAATCTATGGCATTCGAAAGGATACTATTTCGTGCTACCAGGGGCAACGTGTTTCTGAGGCAAGTTGCAGTAGATGACTCTGTGACTGATCCTGCTTCTGGAGAAAAGGTGTGGTGATTGGTTTTTCTTTCTTTTTTTTTCTCACTTGTTCTTTCTTGTCATTACTCTGTTCCTGCAGGATATACTGGGTTGTATTTGTGTTTTTTCTTGTTGTTTTATGTATTCTTAAGGGGCATAGTCAAAGCAACTTCTCGTCCTATGAATAAAAAAGCGTCACTTAAGCGCTGAAGCGCCATGCCACCCATGTTGCTTTAATATGTATGAAGCAAGCGTTGTCTAAAAAGCGCTTTCTCCGCTTGCTTATTCAATGAAGCGAGTGCTTCGTGGATGCAAAGCGTATTTTGATTATTTTTTTGATATTATTTAGAAATGGGGTCATTTTCTTAAAATGGAAGATGATGATGATGAGTTTGTATTTGAAGATGATACTTTAACATGGGAAATGGTGGAGAAGGCTAGTGTAGCGAGTTTGCCTTATTATTTCAATAGGGCATAGACTCGAGAAGGAAAAGGAGAAGAGGTTGATGAGGGAATTGATACTGAGTTGCATGATGAGGGAGAGGGTAGTAGCTCAGAATCCGAATAAGCTAACCACATTATCCTTTTGTTATGATCATGGAAATATATTTATGTGGAACCACCTACTTCATACTTATCCTTTAATATTCTTTAAAATCTATTTAGATATAGATTTTAAAGAATCTGAAAGGATATTTATGACCTGTAGGTTGAGTTTGCATCTATGTTTTTATCTCATAATATTAGTAATATGCACCACTTTTGTGTTTTAAATCACTACTACATACGGAGTATTAGTTATGTTAGTATGAGTCTATATTCTAAAAACACATTTTATAGAATCGCCCGCTTCATCCATGAAGCAAGTTCTTTGTGTTGCTTGCTTCAAACTTAATTTGCTCTTCACACATTTTTCTTCACTGTTCTCGGCTAATGAAATGATACATGTTGAAAGGTGATCTACTGGACTCCTAAGAGTCCTAACTGCAATCATAATGTTCTAAAAAGAAACCTGACCAATCCTTTTCATAATGCTGGATGTATATTTTCTATTATTCATATAAAAATTTTCAAACATTGCATTATCCGGGTGTTAATTTTAGTTGTGTACGTTTTGTATTTGTATTTGAATGTCTTCTTGGATCTTTTTTTTTTTTTGCCTTTCTACTAAGCTCTTGGATGGTTTTACAGATGGAAAAGAATGTGTTTGTGGTCTTCTATTCTGGAGAAAGGGCAAAGAACAAAATTCTTAAAATATGCGAAGCTTTTGGAGCTAATCGTTATCCTTTCAGTGAGGACCTTGGTAAACAAGCTCAAATGATGAAAGAGGTATGGATAACAATATTACATTTCATCCCTTTGCCACTCATTTGAGATTGAATATTCAAACCTTATCTGATTATTAGGTGTCTGGAAAGCTTTCTGAACTAAATACCACAATAGATATTGGAGTTCTGCATCGTGGAAATATTTTACAAGCTATTGGTGATCAATATGAACATTGGAATACTTTGGTATGTTCTGTATTTAACTTTCCCTGTTAGTTTTTGTTGGGAATTTACTAGATATGAGTCACTATTTGCGTTGCTTAATTCATGAATCACACAAAATTTGTTAAGTGGACAATATACTGATTTGTTATGTAGGTGAGAAGGGAGAAGTCTATTTACCACACCTTAAATATGCTGAGTATAGATGTTACAAAGAAATGTCTTGTTGGAGAAGGTTGGAGTCCTGTTCATGCGACAAAACAGGTAAGATGCTCTTCCTTGTTATCTTAATTTGTTACAGTATATCATGATGATGACAGAACAAGTGCAATTAGCAAAGTTTAGAAAAATGTAATATGAACTTAGTATATTATTAAATCTAGTTCACATCCATTTATTTACTAACATGGTGTTTCATTGATATTTGTTACCAGATCCAGGATGCATTACAACGGGCAACTTATGACTCTAACTCACAAGTTGGAGCTATTCTACAGGTCTTGCAAACAAGGGAATCACCACCAACATACTTTAAAACAAATAAATTTACCACTGCTTTTCAGGAGATTGTTGATGCTTATGGGTGAGTTTCCTTTTAAGCTTGTTTACGGTATACTTGTTTTTTTCTCGGATTAGAAGGACGTCAATGTGTGATTTTGAAGTGTATGAATACATGAATTAATATTCCAAAATATGATAAATGTGTATCACGGAACCTGTGTTCACATCATAATAGACTAGACTTACTCATTCAGTTTTCTATTTCATTTTCTAGTTTATTGACTGTATTTATAAGATTTGAATGGCTGTAGATTTGTTTTTGTATCTTTTAATTTTATTCCCAGCAGAATAATAACTTGAGGTGAGCATACCTGAATCAACTAATGGAGCTCCTTATTGTCTTTGGCTAAGTATTAGATCTTTAGAGATCATTTAACTGTTTTGAGACGCTATTTTATTCTTTTGAATATTTCTTGGTGGGGATACTTGACCAGATTAATTAATACTTAATAGGGATTACATTTTGATTTTATTTGATATTTTTCATCAAAAGGGGAAAAGATTCTATCTTGCATGTGTATATTTTTATATTAATTTAAGTAATCTGATACTTTCTTTTAGTCCTTTGTTGGTTTGAGTTTGCCATTTTTTTATTGAGAAGTTGCATATGGATTCTATCATACATGGCTGCATATTCCTTCCTTTGTCATGTTTGTTTACTAAATCAAAACTGTGCTGCTTAAATAACTTTTGATCAGGAGACACTTGGATTTGATAGTTTTGGAGCTAGTGAAAGGTTTCCTCCTCGACTGTACTGAACTTTTGTTACTTTGATAGTTTTTTGTATTTAATTTTTTTTATACCAAGTTACTCTGCCATAATCATTCTACTAAAAGCATTTTGTAACTGAATATCAAGGTAGCAATATCTTTCTTTTAGCTTCAGCATCTTGTGTTTCTGGTGTCTTTTTTGTTTGTTTGTTTTTTTTTTTTAATTTTATTTTTGGGGACTTAGATTTATAATTTCCTGATTTTGCAGGGTGGCTAAGTACCAAGAAGCTAATCCTGGTGTGTATACAATTATTACTTTTCCATTCTTGTTTGCCGTCATGTTTGGGGATTGGGGGCATGGCTTATGCTTGTTGCTTGCAACAATGTACTTCATATGCTGGGAAAAGAAACTCTCAAGTCAGGTAATTTGACCGATATTTTGAAACTTTATTTAGTTTATGATCTGTATCCCGTTCGTCATGATATAGTTATGCCTAAGTGCTCTGTTGCTTACTTCCAGTTTAGAGGTTGAAATGAAAATTAAGATCAGCTGAAACCTCTTGGGTTTTCCCCACAAAGGGTAAAATAGAGCCTGAATGGCTGATGCTGCTAATTAACTGAGCGCTGAGATTCATAGTATAACAAAAAAGATTAATTGAAGTAAATAAATATAGAGAAGCCAGGTCTTCCGTTTTTATTGAATGAATGTGTCTGTATGTCACAAGTTTTTTAGATGGGCAAGAAGTAGATACAAATCTGTGTAATTAATTTTATTAGTTCTAATTAATATAATTGTTTTTTCAGTTTTTCTACAGTTTCTAGTAAGTTTACTTAATTGCCCATTCCCACTTTGTAGGAACTCTCCACACTTTCTCCCCATGTTGTTTTCCATTACTTTACATGTTTGTTATTTTTTTTGTTTTCTTTAAGTTAATTATTTTGTTTCCTTTATAATAGAAAGCGGAACAGGACAGTTTGTATTCATTCACAGACATGTTTTTGAATGAAATTGATATCCGGATTCTAGTTTATCCACTTGCTGATTGCAAGATTCTTGCTTAGAGATTACTAAATTATATTTTCATTGTTGTGTTTCTCAGTGTTATTACCTAAAAGCTGGTTATTTGAAATGTTTTGGTTGATCTGGTAAGAGAATTGCATGGAGGCTTTTTTTTTATATCAGATTCACACTTGGGCTGAATATATTAAGATATGGAACTGTTGACGAATTCTTTGCACTAAATTATATTTTCATTGTTGTGTTTCTCAGTGTTATTACCTAAAAGCTGGTTATTTGAAATGTTTTGGTTGATCTGGTAAGAGAATTGCATGGAGGCTTTTTTTTTAATATCAGATTCACACTTGGGCTGAATATATTAAGATATGGAACTGTTGACGAATTCTTTGCACTTTATGCTAGGAAAAGGTGGATAAATATATTAAGATATGGAACTGTTTGCTAAACTTGTTTTCAAAATTATGGCATAAAGTCTTTTAGAATAAATTCATAATGTATCTTGAAAGAATAATGCTAATATGAATTTATATAACTTCCAGAAACTAGGAGATATTATGGAGATGACCTTTGGTGGGAGATATGTCATTATGATGATGGCACTTTTTTCAATCTACACTGGTTTGATCTACAATGAGTTCTTCTCTGTCCCATTCGAACTATTTGGCCGGTCAGCATATGCATGTCGTGATCTTTCTTGCAAGTAAGTTCTTGACAATTGTTTCTCTTGGTTTGTCTGTGTTCTTCCAATGGTCCATGTGATAATTTTCAACCTTCTTTCTGTTCCCAATATTTGCAGGGATGCCACTACAATTGGCCTAATTAAAGTGGGTGATACATATCCATTTGGTGTAGATCCTGTGTGGCATGGTTCCCGCAGTGAGTTACCATTTCTGAACTCACTCAAGATGAAGATGTCCATTCTTCTTGGAGTTGCTCAAATGAATCTTGGAATCATCTTGAGCTATTTCAATGCTAAATTTTTCAGAAGTGGTGTAAATGTGTGGTATGTGGCATACTTGGCTTATCCCTTAGTACTTGGATTTGTAACTAGCTACAGCCTGTTTGACTGATAGATTTCCTTTTGATTCTGATTTTCATCACTTTTTTTTTATTGCTCTCTTGCCAAACTAATTACCTTAATCATTTTGATCCTGGTGCCTTCTTCATTTAATATTCTGATCTGCACTTTCATGCGCCCAGCTTGTTAGTAAGAATTATAAGTGATCATGCAGGTTTCAGTTTGTTCCACAGATGATCTTTCTGAACAGTTTGTTTGGCTATCTTTCGGCCCTTATAATCATCAAGTGGGTGACTGGCTCACAAGCTGATTTATACCATGTAATGATTTACATGTTCTTGAGTCCTACTGATGATTTGGGTGAAAACCAACTATTTCCTGGCCAGAAGATGGTTCAGGTTTGATTATTCTCACTTCTTTGTTTCTGAATGTGTATATTAATTTTTGTTATCCTTGACTCTGAAATTCAGCTTGTTTGCTTTTTATATTTCAGCTTGTACTTCTTGCTCTGGCCCTCGTTGCTGTACCATGGATGCTGCTTCCAAAGCCATTTATCTTGAAAAAGCAGCATGAAAATGTAAGAAGATGATGTTTCCCCAAATGTTTATTTTGGTCAAGGCTTCCTGTTCTGCATCTGATTGTTGTAACTTTACAGAGGCACCAAGGACAATCATATATCCCAATCCAAACTGCTGAGGAATCTCTTCAGGTGGATTCAAATAATGGCTCTCATGATCACGAGGAGTTTGAATTTAGTGAAGTTTTTGTGCATCAAATGATACATACAATAGAATTCGTTCTTGGAGCAGTTTCTAATACAGCTTCATACCTTCGTTTATGGGCCCTAAGGTATTTAACTTAAATCTTTTCTCTTTGACCAGCATGCAACACCATGTATTCATTAAAGAGGCTCCCACTTTAGGTCGAAGTTGTGGTGCAGTTTCAGCAGACAGATTCTTTTGATTTTTATACCTATTGCCTAATTTTTATAGCAATTTTCTTTTATGGAAAGCACAGCAAGTCAGTAACTGAAGTTTCATATCGTCTTAATTTATGTCCTTGATTTTCCTTATTATACTTCCTATACTCCCCGCTCCATCTTGTGGAACTTCTGTTCTTGGATTTAAAATTGAAATGAGAGTGCGATTCAGTAGAGCACTAGAGCTGAAAGAGTCTCTAATAGGCAAACTTTTGGCTAAATTTACTGCTGCTGTGAAATTGCAGTAAAATAGGAGAAATGTTGTAGATCCCTCCATAAGATTTTTTGGTTTATGTAGATAAGCTCATTCTATTTCTTTTTCCCCTCCCTCCAAATTACCAAATTTGTCGCGAGTTTAGCCTTTGAGGTTGCCTCGCGTGTCAATGTCCTAGAACTGAGGAAAATAATTAATTGGTAGGAGGTTAGCTGTTGATGTTGCCACCTGGTAATATGAAGAGTTGGGGGTTACCATTGGAAAAATGAAAAGGCCTTGCATTCAACGCTAATTTTGCATAAATCAGGGTTGCTAAATGGAATTTTCTTTATATTTAAGATAAAAATGACCTGAACTCCATATTTGGGGTTTGGATTATTGCCATTATTTCCCGATAATAAGGTTTTTCATTATATTTCTATAAATTATATTACTATTTGCTAACCTTCTATTTGTTACATTCAGCTTGGCTCATTCAGAGTTATCCAGTGTATTCTTTGAGAAGGTTCTACTTCTTGCTTGGGGGTAAGTTAATTTGCTCTATTCCCTATTAGGTACTGTGTAGCAAGTGTCTGGTTTAAAGGACTTGTTTGGTGCCAGAGATAAAGAAGATTAAGCTGATTGTCAAAAAAAAATTTATTTGATCCCATGACCCCCCTGCAGAGAACTTGATAGTTAGAGCATAGTTGGATGGTGGATTTGCCTACGTGGAAACTTATATGCCTATTGTTTATACTGTCACGACTGGGTCAGGGTCAACAATCTGCATGGATGTGTACAACGTGAAAATAACAAATCCGTCTGGCTGATTTATAAACATCTGAACATAGGATCTGTTCTGCAAATATGCTCAACTCAAGCATTGAATTTTCTGTTCAGGTACAACAACTGGATCTTTCTCATAATTGGAATTATTGTGTTCATCTTTGCAACCGTCGGAGTTTTGCTGGTGATGGAAACACTCAGCGCTTTCCTCCACGCTTTGAGGCTTCACTGGGTCGAGTTCCAAAACAAGTTCTATGAAGGAGACGGATACAAGTTTGATCCATTCTCATTCTCAGCTTTTGTTGTCGATGACGATTGATTGAAAGGTGGTGTTGAGCCATCCCTAAATTCAAAGTGTGCAACTTCAAGCATCAAAAGTTTGGTTATGTATCGCCTTCTTAAACTTATCTGGGCGTGTCCCAGAGAAGATGATAGGATCAAGGAAGTATTTCTTGTTTCTACAGTGCAGTCTATCCATCACTCCCCTGCAAATTTATGTGCATTTTGTAGGAATAAAATGTGATACAGTTCAGGCTATGCATCTCCAAACGACTTTGTAAATTGGTGTTCGTATTTATTGTTATATTGAGCGCTGGGAAAACCATACTATGAATTTGATTCATGGAAAGTATTCTTCTATGTTTGATTTCAGTGATTGATCAAGTGTGATTATACCAAATGGTTGGCAGTGGCGAACCAAGTGTAGTGGGTGTTCCAAGCAAATCCTCTGCCCCACTTTCACCTCCACTGTCCCGTTTCACAAAAATATTACACCTTTAAATTAGCATTAAAAATATATATATATATATATATATATATATATATATATATATATATATATATATATATATATATATATATAGATAGAGTATGGATCTTTTGTTCACAAGTCTTACGGTGTACCTTGTACACAAATATGGACCTTTGATTTAAATTGAATGCATGGTTGAGATGGTGACACGTGTTCCGTTTTAATAAAAAAATAAAAAATAAAAAAGTTATCTAGCGCATATCCTAGGAACGTGAGCGCGTGATTGCTTGGAAATAAAACCTAAATCCCTCGTCCTCTTCTTGTACATGAGGAACGATGAAGGCAAAGCGGCGGCAATAAGGGCGAGATTGGCGATGATTTCGGCAACGATGAGAGCGGTGGCGATTTGAAGTGGCCGTCGGCGAGTCCAGATGGTCTTCTTCATCGATCTGGACCCGTGGAGCCAAACCGAACCCAGGCGAGGAGTGATTCAGGCGAGAACGAAGCCCTGGTAGTCCCGGACATCACCCAGATCTCTCAGCCGAGAAGGCCGACGGTGAGACGATGGCGGAGGAGGAGCGGATTGGCAGGCCGGACGACTGTATTTCCAGGAGAGACCCTTTGGATTCGACTCGGAAACAGGTTCGGAGAGCCTTCTGCATCACCTCATCCCTCTGGTTTCTCATCTTTCTTCTCCGTCCAGCAGCCATGGATACTGAACCCGCGCCTCACTGTCCCTCTTTCCTCCCTCAGATATGTGAAGAGTCGCCACCTCTCAGCCCCATCCAAGCCTCGATGACCTCGCCTCATTCGGGGGTCGGAGAAGACGAATCCCGCGGCGCTAGACCTGCGAGCACCCTCCCTCTCTTGCTCTGCTTTCCCTCACGTCTCTCACGCCGGATTGAAGCCTGCCCAGATGCGGCTTGACGGCTGCGATTATGGGTGATTGAAGGCGGCGGCGAAGTGAGATGGACGAAAAATGCCCAGAGGCGGCGTGACGGCGGTGGCCCGCGCCTTACCTGCTATATCTCCTTCAATTTGCCTCAAATCCGATTATTCAGTCAACGTATGAATTGGTGAAATCGGGTTGGTGGATAGGGTTTTCGATACGCATAATTTTGATTCATTATTGTCAATTATTCAGACGCATGTGTCAAATTTTGGTTACGGGTGATATTGAGTTGGTAAATTATTCGGTGAAATCTTATTTATTATTCAACAGAATATGGACTCTTCATTTTGGAAACAGTATAAAACAAAACATTATTCGGTGAAATGTGAGACATTATTCGGTGAAATAGGAAGAATTATTCGTATAAATTGTAAGTATTGTTTGGAAATTTGAGATTTCTTTTATCTGAAATTAATGGACAAAAAAACTAATCATTATTCGGTAATATGTGTCAAATTATTTAATGGAATTGATAAATTTTGATCTGAATTGGATGATAACATAACATTATTCGGTAGGATGTGAAATATTAATCGGTGGAATTGATAAATTTTTAAACAAACGAAATTATTCGGTAGGATGTGAAACATTATTCAGTGGAATTGACAAATTTTTTAACAAACGAAATTATGTGAGTCCGGCAATAAATCACCATAATAATTTTTTTCACAAAATAATTAATATTCTCTATATTCTCAACAAAATTAGCTTAAAAAAAAAGAAAAAAAAATAAATGAGGGCATTGAGTTACACGTACAAAGGGGAGAAAGAGGAGAGAGTGAGTGGGTTTTTTAATGTGGGTCCCACAAGTTTTTTCACCAAAATAAAAAAAAAATCACTTAAATCATGGTCATCCATTCCGATAAATCAAGGGCCCATATTTGTGTACAAGGTACACCGTAAGGCTTGTGAACACCAGAACCACACCCTATATATATATATATATATATATATATATATAGAGAGAGAGAGAGAGAGAGAGAGAGAGAGGAACATTGGGAGTTGAAGCACCCAAGCATAATGATGTGATTATGTGCTTGTAAAAACAAGGGTTGTAACTTGTAAGTATAAAGCAAAAATATTATTTGACCTGAGAACCCAATCTTACTTGATTCATAATACTGTATTGGTTTTGGCACAAATATTTGAGCCAAAAATCACTCCAATTTGTTACTCGTACATTGTGCATCGGGTACCAACTTGCTCATTTGACCCATCATACTTTCTATAATTGTTGAAAAACTGAAGATATCTTGCATCTTTCATTTTATATCTTCATTTTTTTTATATAGAAGGCAAGGTTTCGAAATAGACAAATATTTGTATGATAAATCGAGAGATCAAGGAGAACTTGGCAAACGAAAAACCTTCAAAAGAGATATTAAATCAACACAAATCAAGCCAAGCACTACTATTGTAGCACCGTTGGTAGGCAAGTACAATAGGAACCGATCTCTTGTGAGAAGGGAAGACACGACTCCAGGAAAAAGCTTTCCGAAATCGGAGTTGTCTGAAATACACAACCTCGACCATTCATGACTCTTATCACAACTCGAACAAAGAGGCAAAGATGGAAAAACCATCAGTATCACCAAACTAAAAATGTAGCCTCGAAAAATGAACTCATTTGTAAAACAACATGTGCTTCAAACACTTAGTCAACTCTATTTTGTCCAAGTGTTGCAGCCACCGATAATATTTATGGTCTTTTTACTCTTATTTTCATTTGCTCAACACCATGGTTTTTTTAATGATACAAAGCGATATTTGATAAGCGTGATTGTTCTCATGATACCCAAAGGGATTGCACCTAATGTATATCATCGGCGTCCTCAAAGGTTGGGGCTCTCAGCACTGGGCATTTGGAGATTTTATGGCCAAAACCACCACAAAACTCACAATGGGTATAGCTCTAATACATTGAGAATTGAAGCTCCAAAGTGGCATGACCGAAAGATGCACAAGCATCATAATAAGGAACGTAACTCATATATAGAAGAGCACACCTAAAATCACGAACAACAAAAAAGGAAAAAAAAATCAAAAGCAAAATAAAGACTTAGCAATGCTTGCGTGATTACGAGTTGAGCTTGCGGGCTTGATTCAATTATATGGTTATAAATAAATGGAATGCATTCACGAGCTGCCCAATCTCCACCCTATCAGGAAGGGGGGTAGTGGTAAGAGAGGGACATCCCACTTGACATTCTGTGTGATCCATTTAATCCCCTTTTTGCATTATATATAAACTGTTAGCATGCTTGCGTGATTTAAATTCCTGTTTTGCATTAGAAGCATGATATTAGCAATAACGTATATGTGTGATTATATGCGGGGCGGATACTTTCACCGCTAATTTTTAATATTTCCACCGCTAATCACCACATAGGTATGCGGTGGTCTTAATCCACTTCTTCCCAGACCCACCGCATATACATGCGGTGGATCCGTTGACCGTATACAAACTCACCGTATACCTATGCGGTGGGTTTTTGGGCAATTGAAAATCGTTTGTAGAAGTTATCCAAAACCGTCGCCATAACCCATACGGTGGGTTATGGCGACGGTTTTGTGCCTTAATGGCGATGGTTCAAACTCACCGTATACACATGCGGTGGGTTATGGAGACGGTTTTGGACCGTTATGGCGACGGTTTTGGGCTTGTATAGCCTTCAACCCACCGTAAAGTATTTGCGGTGGCCCACTGTATACCTATGCGGTGGGATCGTTGACTGTCATTAAAGCTACTGCAAACCTATGCGGTGATTAGCGGTGGAAATAGTAAAAATTAGCGGTGAAAATATTATCACTCGATTATATGTGAGGACCAGCCAAGTGTAGGCCTCAATCTGATCCTATGCACGTCTAATGTTTTTAGGTATGTGATATGTGTGTATGATGATGATATGACTCTATGATTGGCGGGACTTTGTATGGCGTGTGAGAGAGAGTTTTTAAGACTTTAACTTCACCACATAAACCTTAGTATTTTTGAGATTTCGAATTTCTGTTTTTACCCGGCACTGTTGTGGGAGTAGGAATGTATTTGGGTTCGAGACTATGATGATGGGTTGTATGCTAAAGTGCTTTCCGCGACTTAGTCCCTAGGACATCTACAGGGGTGTTAACCCTGGGTCTCCAATGGACCTCGCGAACGTTTTGGGTTCGAAATCCCACTTTTCACTAATAATTCCTTGTTTTCAAACTTCAACCTGTACTCGGTGCACCAGATCTAAACGAAGGATTCTATCCTTCAAAATGTAACTCCGGTTTTCTAAAGTTGGGCCGTTACATTGGCTATCTTAGTGTCGGTTTGTGCAAAGAATTGAATAGCTTCCTGATTCGATCACTAATATCAATTCCCTAAACTCTTGCATGGAGTTCAAGAAGCAATAATTCCCTAATCACATAAGCACATAATTCATGTAATTATCACACATTTGACGTGTCCCCTGGTTATCAACCCAACTATCGCATCCGCTAAGAATAACATTAAACTACATGTAATTACTCTTTCATATTCATGAATCCCAACCGTTCATCTAGATATGTTTGCTACTATGTCGTATTAAGGCCCGCAATAGCGGATTTAGCTATAATCTCTTAGCATGGTGATTATCTATATTAGTGGCCAATTAAGATAAGTAAACAACTTAACATATAAAGAACAAGAGTAATGAATAACCAAATATGCATAAATCAAATAACAACTATAAAATAGTATTCAAACAACCCTTAAATGTCACCAATGCACAAAATATAAGCAAAACTATTAAAGGTTTAGCCGAGCATGGCTTACCGAAATAGCGAAAAAGGGAAAAAAGAGAGAATGTGTGTGTGTGTGTGTGTGTGTGTGTGTGTGTGTGTGTGTGTGTGTGTGTGTGTGTGTGTGTGTGTGTGTGTGTGTGTGTGTGTGTGTGTGTGTGTGTGTGTGTGTGTGTGTGTGTGTGTGTGTGTGTGTGTGTGTGTGTGTGTGTGTGTGTGTGTGTGTGTGTGTGTCTGCAGATCAAATCTGCATCGGTGGGCACCGACAATGGATCGGAGAGCATTGATCCATTGTAGTCCCTGGAAGCCTGGATTAGGTGCTGAAGGTCGGCGGGCACCGGTCCCTTGGCCGCTGGCGCCGCTCATGCATTGACTTCTTTTCTCTTCTTCTTGTCTTGTTTTGCTCATTTATCCTTTCGTCTTCTTCTTTGATTCTTCCTTATGCTTCATAAGTTTCATATCTAAGCTTTCCTCTGTCTTCTTTAGCTTGATCCTTAGGAATATGAATAGATAGGCATAAAATGCATAGATTCCGAACTTTGCAACTTTCAAGGCAATTATAGTACTTTATGCTAAAAATCTAACTAAATGCAACCTAAATGGCTTAAGAATGACTTAGAATGCCTATACAAATCATGCATTATCACTGTCCTAGTATCATTCAATATAGACAAGAGAAGATAACACATTAATATAACATATGGAATTGTAAACATGATAAGATCACCGCATTTCTCAGGCATATACTTTTGAAACATAGCAGTCACATGTGCACTACCTTTACCGGCCTCTTTAAAAAATTTAGCAAAACAAGGAATAAATTTAATCAAATTCAAGAAAAGAAATGTTTGCCTCATACTTGCAAAAAGCTTCAATGAGCTTCTTTCCATTCCATGATCCCCTCACAGTCTTAAAAACCTTCAATTTGAATGGACATCCACAATTTTTCAACCTTATGATATGATGGACAATCTTTCAAATGTATATGCTTCTTTCCTCTCATACATCATGCATGTCGTCCCAAGAGCAATCACATCACTCTTCACAACACACTGATTATACACATCTGATTGGATTACTCTATGTCTCTTTACCCATTGAATAACTTTGTTTGTACTTGGAAACATCTTATCTTGATAACAAATAAGTTGGTGTAATCTTCTGACTAATCCACCGATTTTGTGGCTACTTCTATAGGTTGAGGCTGATTTAATCTTAGGTTCTTCTTGAAAATGGTGGAGTATCATGATAAGATAATGAAATGCACTACATTCGTGTCTCCATTATACCCATCACTAGGCTCAAAGTGGCTTGGAAAATCGGTGTGCTTAGGCTCCAAATTATTGTAATTGTAATTGTTATAGATGTATAGTTCGGGTTCACCATGGTTCCCTTAAATACAAGCAACAAAACAATGTTTTAGTATTTTATTTAACAATTGTTCGCAGTGGACAAAGAAAAGTTGTTCACAATGGACGGTGGTCACAATATATGGACATCAACCAAAAGGTCCCTGTAGACAGAATTCATTGCAGACGTTGGCATTTGGCAATGTGATTGTTGCGGATGAAGGCTTGCAAAAACCCTAGCATAACCAAGAATACATTTTACAACATAGTTTTTAGTCATCTTTAGTTTTATACATACAAACATATGACAAAATCATAACGTCAATAAATACTTATAAAAAAAAATTAATTATGCATTTGTTTGATGTAGTTCAAAATCGTCTAATGTGTAATTCAAAATCATAATCACAAATATTTAGTTATAGTTAAACAAAACGAAGCTAAACTTATACATATCTATCCCATACTATATTCCAATGATATATCCTTAGTTCTTGAGTTAAGATTATCGTTGTCGTAAGATATATGATATGGAGCAATTATAGATGGGGAGATTATTAGTTGAGATGAACAAAAGGCTATGTTCAATTTATATATTGTATATGATTAGAGTTTTTTTGCCCGTTGGAAGTAGAAGTCTGCAACGACACGTTGCTGATTGTTAGCAATGGACAAGAGGCACTAAGTCGTTGCGGACATATATCTCTTGATTTCGACTATATGTCCACAATGACCTAAATAAAACATGGTCGTTACCGACAAACATATTGTTAGTTGTTGCGGACACATATGTAAAAAAAAAAATAGTGTCTGCAACAAATGAAAGTGGAATTGATAACCATACGGTCCATACCATATGTTATCATAAATCACATGAGACATTGTTTTGAATTTATAAAACTGAGATGCAGCCACAAACAATTGAATTTCAACCTACAAAGTTTGGATTTCAATGTTCTTGCAAATTGAAAGGACGCAGGAAATCATACCCCTTTATCTACAGAGAAGATCAACCGATTAAGAAGAAACATCATCGGATAAGTGTTTTTTTTTCTACTGTTGTATGCCCTACTGTGCAGTGGGCTGTACAGCAGCAACAGTGGAGACCATGGAGTCCACCCCACAAATGTTGGGGCCCCTGCAGATTTTGTAGAATCCCTCCTCTCCCCATGATTCTCCCCATGAGTTCTTGATGACCCAGTACGGCTTCTCCTTCATCCTTGCAGGTGCATAGCCAGATGAGCCATATCCGACCAGCAACACCCCATGGTCGAGCCTCTTCGAGCAAATGTATGGGCAGGAAACTCCGCCAACGTAAGTCTGCATGTAAACTGCGTTGATGGCCACTGCATTCAAGGAAAGACAAATATTAAGAACTGAGATATAAGAAAAACGTAAATAACATCCGTGGGGGAATTAGAAACTAATACTATAACATACGGAGTATCTGAAAAAGCGAATCCTGGTTAAGTCAGAACGCATACCAGCAAGAGGGCCATTCCTGACAAGGTTAGCAGCAATCTGATCTTCATCAAGGGAGACGACGCTGAAGTTTGCCACAGATGCAACAATCTTGGACTTGTCAAAGTTGCAGCTTCCACGATCAGTACCCGTGTATGGATAGTCTTCCTCACGCATCAACCCACCATTTTTATAGATATACTCGAAGGCACTGTTCATCAAGCCTCCATTGCAGCCAGAGTCACAGGCACCTTCCTCTTCTGGGTCACACTGCCATAATACAGTGAATTCAGCCAAGTGAGCAATTCAGACTGAAAACTTCCAACTTTAGAGTTCAATTTAACACCTTCCTAATTGTTAAAAGGGGTTAAAATTATGCACATATGTTGCCTTGTGTTTTTTCAAGCATGTCCTTCAGAAATCAAATCCAGAGAGTCGTTGATGATAGCAGGTCAAAGCTTTAATCAATAAGTTGACACTTTCTCAATCTCCAAGTATAAGTATAACAACATCAAAGCATAAATTGAAGAGAATCAGACCTGTCCCACCAAGACACAACTGGCAGATTGAAATTCGAAGTATAAAGAAGAGCAAGAGGAAGCAAACCTCATGATCACAGTCGACGAGTTGTTGTTCGCTCAGGCTCACGAGTTTTCCGGTGGAGAGGAAGTGAGCGCCTTCCAAGGCCCCAGTGGTACTGAAACTCCAGCACGACCCACAAGAACCCTATCAAATTTCCCAACAAACCAATTACTATTACAAAACGAACAGCAACACCGATCTGAATTGGAAATTTTGAGGTTTCTATTTCATTCATCTAAAGCAAAACTAAATAACTACTCATCAACAATAAGAAAACCAATCTAGAAATCGTAACAGATTTCGCCCATTCAAAACTAAAATTAGAGGAAGAACTATCGATCATGAATCGTATAGGGATATAAAACTTATAAATAGTGGGTAATCAACAGGCGAAAATAGGAATATAAACCTGATTCTTAACAGGCGTGACGGCGCCTTTCTCTCTCCAGTCAAAGTCGGCGGGGAGGTCGTCCGTCGGGAGGATCGGGGCCGTGTTGGCATCAGACGGCAGCCAAAGACGGCTCCTGACGCCGAGAAAGTTCTTCTTGAACTCGGACGGGGTCAGATCGGAGAACTGAGTGACTCCATGGGTGGCGGACGGGTCGAGCTGCTGGTGACGCCTGGCTCGGCGCAGGTTAGCCTTGAAGACCTTGAACCTGTAATCGTGCTCTTCCTGGGAGGAGTAGGTTTTGTCAAACTTCTTCTTGAAGAGGGAGAAGTGGTGGTGGTCACCCAGCACGGTCTCGGCGCCAACGCCGTCGTGATCAACCACCTGCCGGATGAGGAGGTCATCTGCTCCGTTACTGGAGGATTCGGTCTCCGAAGGGGAGGCGAACGACGTCGTAGAGAAGAGGAGAAGAGAGAGGACGAGGAGGAGAGAGAATCTAGAATCCATGGTTGACAAATTGGAGGAAGCAATTGCAAGTTTGCAACTATTTGTTGGGAGGTGTGGCCCGTGTGGGAGTTTGGTTTCGTGAAGAGTCCGGTTTCTTGGGGGAGGGGGGAGTCTAAGCCAATGGGAAGGAGACACGTGGAAGAGAAAGGGGTTGCGTTTGGAATGATAGATTTACTGGTATTGGGAGAAAGTTAGGCGGGATCTGTATAAATTAGTAGTAATTTGTTGTGAATGGTAGGTTACAACTTACGAGGCTAACCTTTCAAATTTGCAACTTGACTGGTGGGTGTCTAGCTCCGAATGGGATCTTGGGGACACACCTGCTGCAGGCTGCAGCGGTGCCCTCTCCATCCCAAAATAAAAAAGAGAGAATGGTCATAACTAGGAAAAAAAAAAAAAAAAAATTTGCAAAAATGTTACTAATCCTTGAAATTGAGCACAAATGGTATAATTTGGGGGGAAATTGCATAAAAGTGCACCGGCTTTAGGGGGTAAAGGGCGAAAAAGGGAAAAGAAAAAAAAAAGATGAAGCATTAAATGATAGGGAAAAAATTTGGGTAAATTCCTTTGGTAGTCCCTAACCTTTAAGGGTTAGCCACTATAAGCCTCTAACCTTTTTAAGTATTAATTTTAATCCCTAACCTTTTACATATTGCTACTATTGATCCTTCCATCCAATTAAATGCCAACATTTTATTAAATGTACATTTTATAATTGTTTTTTCTAAATGAAAAACTATTTTAGTTATTGAGCCTCCTTATTAACTATTTTTATTTGTTATTTTAATACAAACTCTTGTATTAGAGTATAATTTATTATATTTTAAGATTTTTCACATATATATTCAAAATTTTATTTGTAAATTATAACTTCACACAATGAATGAGTTTTTAATGTGAAAATACTATATGTATTGATACATAATTAAAAAGGTTAAAATATATGACTTAAAATCCAATAGGAAGAAGTCCTATATTAAATTTATTTGGGCATTTTTTTAATTATCCTATTTAAAGGAATACATTTATTTTACATAATTTATGTGCTACATGTTTTTGAAAGATTGGTAAATGTAATAAGTACTCTATTCGTATCAAAATAGTGGATGCTTAACTTGTTGACACATTTTTTAATAAGTTAAAAACTACACATAAAATATTTTTTTAATAATTAGCAAGTCGGAAAAAAAATCAAATATTTTAAGATTAAGGTAATATTGAACGGGACCCCTAAAATTCATTGGACGGAACCATTCTCTAATCTCTATTGGATTTATTTAGAAAATTAAATAGTTTTATTGTTTAGTTTAATTAGAAAATAGACGGGGACCAAATAGTAGCAATTAGGGGTGTGCAGAAAACCCCGAAACCGAAAACACGACACGAAAACACGACAACACGACACGAAAAAACCCGAAACCGAAAAAACACGACACGATAATGACACGAACCGAGAAAACACGACATTAAATGGTTCGTGTTCGGATCGGGCATATGCCCTTATCGGATACCCGACACGAACCGTTTATTTTTTGATTTTTTTAAACAGAAAAAAATAGAAGTAATATTATTAATATGGTAAGCTAAATGAACACATTGTTGAAATGGTTAAGATGGTATGTGCGCTCTTTTGCAAAGGTGGCAGATGGCCTAGGTCGGGAGTTCGAAACTCCAACCTTACATTTTATTTTTGGCTTCTTTAATTTTTTAATTAAACCCTAAAACTCCTATCTCCAGGCCAATCCTTCATTCAGTCCTCTGTACGCCTCCACCCCTCTTCTAGTCCTCTCTATCCAAAGCTAAAAGATGCAACCTTCTTCAACCCCATCTCAAATTCATCTCTCCATCTCAAATTCAAATTCATTATTAAACAACCTTCTTCTTCAACCTACCTTCAAAAATTCTGGAGAGCCTCGACACATTCCATTAGTAAAGCGCAGCCAAAGAATCAATTTCAGATCTGGCCGGATCTTTCCATCTCCGACGCGATTTCTTTGGCAATTTCAGATCTGGCCGGATCTCTCCATCTCCGACGCGTTTTCTTTGGCCCTAACGCCATACGCCCCCAAATATCTCTAGTTGTAAAAAGATCTTCTCCTTCAACCTCTCTCAAATTCAGATTTGGGTAGATTTCTCCATCTCCGGCGAGATTTGTTGGCCCAAGCGCCAATCGCCACCAGATGTTTGTCGTCTCCACCGCCTGCTACTCCACCACCGCCCAGACCTCCGCAGAATCGACAACTGCCTCTCCCTCCGCCTCCAGCCACACCATTCCAGATTGCCGAAGAGATTTTTATCCAACAAATTCAGAAAAAAAAATAAAAATAAATTCAACAAACGGTTCGTGTCGGATTACACGGGTATCCGACACGGAACCGTTTCGGATACCCGGTATTAGTCGTGTCGTATCCGGATCGATGTTTTCGACGTTAACGGTTTCGGGTACCCGACACGGTTAACCGTGTCGTGTCGGGTACCCGATTATGCACAACCCTAGTAGCAATACCTAAAAGGTTAAGGACTAAAAGTAACACTTAAAAAGGTTAGGGACCGATTGATGAAGGGAAAACAAGTGGTGCTTATCAACACGTTTGGATTCGTTCAGCAGATTTGACAGCTTTGCGACGTCTCAGTAAAATGGGTAGTTAGGAGTCCATATTAATCGGATTGGATCGTGCCATACCTTGTCGGAACGAGGATGAAGAGATCTACAACTTTGCTGTTGAAGTTTTTTCCAGAATCCACCGAGAACATGGCCGAAATTCTACATCTTTGCAGCTGTTCAATGTTTGGACGAAAATACTTATCTTTCCATATTTAATTTATTATTTTATCCTTATATTTATTTAGGAATAATGTAAATTAGAATAATATCTATTAGTTGACTTTTCAATTAATTGATATTATATCTAATTAATTTTTATATTTATTTTCTAGGATAAATAAAGTGGAAAAGAGAAAATCTATCTTTAAGATATTTCCTTGGCCACCAAGTAGTTTGATTTTATCTAGGATTATGTTTTCTATTTAAGACGTTTTTATTCATTCAATAAAATCAGATATTAGAATTGAATTTTTGACAAAAGACCCTACACAACCAATTTGATACGGGGTTAGCCGTGAGAGGGCCCGATCTTCGACAATCAAACAAGAAATAACAAGAACGGAATCAAAAGACTCAAAGACTCGATGAACAATATGCAAGACTCGAAATTGATAACAAAGACTCGACCGATAAGGACTGAGTCGATCTATATAGAACAAGATAAAGACCCCAGGCCTCCTCAAAGGGTAGGAACCAATACCAATGACTATATAACCCGCCTCTACAACCCTACACAACCAAGCGGACAACTTGGAGGCACAAGGAGGGGGCTCGTGGATGCTTGATAGCACCAATCCTATGACGACAATCGACACACACCATGCATGATGGATAGCACCAATCCTATGACGAGAATCGACACACACCAAACATGTGGTAGCACCAACCCACCAAAGAGGATCGACACACAGAAGACAAACCAAGCTAAGAACAACACATCGAAACCTATCCCACGCAGGGGAACTCGGTTCCTCCCTAGGAGAACTCTCCAAATCTGACTTTTGTCAAAAATTCAATTCTAATATCTGA
This sequence comes from Persicaria tinctoria, assembly GCA_037127255.1. Classification (NCBI taxonomy): domain Eukaryota; kingdom Viridiplantae; phylum Streptophyta; class Magnoliopsida; order Caryophyllales; family Polygonaceae; genus Persicaria; species Persicaria tinctoria. The sequence continues at coordinate 28,911,073 of JBANSL010000007.1, read as the reverse complement.
TTTTATTGAATGAATAAAAACGTCTTAAATAGAAAACATAATCCTAGATAAAATCAAACTACTTGGTGGCCAAGGAAATATCTTAAAGATAGATTTTCTCTTTTCCACTTTATTTATCCTAGAAAATAAATATAAAAATTAATTAGATATAATATCAATTAATTGAAAAGTCAACTAATAGATATTATTCTAATTTACATTATTCCTAAATAAATATAAGGATAAAATAATAAATTAAATATGGAAAGATAAGTATTTTCGTCCAAACATTGAACAGCTGCAAAGATGTAGAATTTCGGCCATGTTCTCGGTGGATTCTGGAAAAAACTTCAACAGCAAAGTTGTAGATCTCTTCATCCTCGTTCCAACAAGGTATGGCACGATCCAATCCGATTAATATGGACTCCTAACGACCCATTTTACTGAGACGTCGCAAAGCTGTCAAATCTGCTGAACGAATCCAAACGTGTTGATAAGCACCACTTGTTTTCCCTTCATCACCGATAGTGGCTAACCCTTAAAGGTTAGGGACCACCAAAGGAATTTACCCAAAAAATTTGGGTGATTTTGTTAGATAGACCTTTTTGAATTTTTAATTGGGTACTTATACCAAATCTAATTTAATTAGTTTTGGTAGACCTCATCCAAATAGTGGTTAATTATCAACTAGTTGACCATTGACCGGTCAATGTTGACCAACCCATTTGAATTTTTTTAAGTGATGTCATATTTTACCGTTTTGATGTCAAAATTTTATTATATTTTATGTTCACTCTGATGCCACTTTTCTAATGAAATAATTGGATGACACTTTTTTTAAACCTTGATGACATTTTTTGTTTACTGTAATGTCACATTGACCATTGATGCCATTTTCTTTACTGTTAACGACTGATGCCACTTTTTTTATGTCAATTTTTTTATGATACTTTTTTACCATGCCATATTTTTTATGATATTTTTTCAAAATAGTATTTTGATAATATTTTTTCAAAGTAGTATTTTGATGACATTTTTTTCTATAATGTGATACAACTTTTTCAAAATGGTGTTTTGATGTCATTTTATAATGTAATTATTTGATGCCACTTTTTTAATCAATTCTATATCGATTTATTTTCATCGATTATACTTTCATTCACTAATGACACATTTGTGATGATTACACTTCATTGATGCAATCACTAGCTTGTGGTGACATGTTCATTAAATTTTTATTCATGAATGAAATTTGTTATTACGCTTCATTAATCACAGTTGTTTATGGTGACAATTTTATATAATTGATGACATAAGAGCTTAAAACGTGGAATCAAAATATTGTCACCTTATTGCACAAATAAAAATACAAAGTCTTTTGAAACTACGGCATTAATATTGGTTGTATACGTGAAAACACCTATTATAACATGTCATCAACTAAAAAAAATGCATCAATGTAAGTAATGTAATGTGGAATCAAAATTTTCGAGGTGGAGGTCTGTTAATAGAGAAGTGATTCTTTCTTCCTCATCCTCCGCCCACGGTGCAGCTTCCAAATACTCGAGGCAGGAGAACACTCCGACATCGAATCCAATTGCAGCCGAAATCTAGTGCAAACAGGAAATAATACATATTCAATTCAACCTACTGTGTCTAGCAACACCTCAAAAATTCTCATGAATTCGATGAATGGAGGAACATTTGATTCATTTTGAATTGTAAAATTGAATCAATTTCATCAATTTTCCCTAAAATCCGAATCCTAAAACCTCAAAATTCAAGGATAATTGTAATGCAGATCACTGTAAATTCAGCAACAATGGAAAACAACAAAGAAATCAGAAATGTACCTTCAAAATCCCAAGAACCTTTGAAACGTCCTCCTTGATAAGCATCTTCCTCAAGTTCTTACAGTACATAAGCCTCAGGGTCTCCTCTAGAAACCTCTTTGTCTCATCTCCACCAAAAGAAAGCCCAACTTCTAATCCAGATTCCTCGAGCCAAATGAATGGTTGAAATTTAGAAAGAAGCATGTAAGACTCTAATGACATGGCCAACCACGAAGGAGAAACAACATAAATACTACTTCTAATCCAGATTCTTGTCTCTGAAAGCTTGTAAGATAATAATAAATGCATTGAGATTTATCACTTAGGCTCTTGTATAGATGAGTAAATCACATGTTCAGACTTCAAAGTAAGTCAAGACCGAGCATATTTGGCTCTTTCTTGATGAAAATTCAGTTCCCATAGCTTTTATTTCATAGTCAACATAAATTCAGTTCCCATAGATTTTACCTTCTTCATAGTGAAACAAGGTGGGCATCACAAGCTGCACAATTAGTCGTTTCTTCAATTCATCATCACTTAAAGAACTGTTGGGCTTACCAGCCTCTGTTCACCATGTTTGAGGTTAAGGAGTATCAAACAAAATGCTTGAACATACAGTTAGTTAGTTATAGCATTAGAGGAAATCAGCACTTTGCATAAATAGACATGCCAAAGGATAATAATATTTTGACTAAAGAAACATCACCCTAAATTGAATTCACACATTTCACCTTCTCATAAAAGTAATAGCAAGTGAAATCGCATTAAAGAAACAATATGATAATCTGGATTCAGCAACGAGATACACCTCTCAACCCAAGTAGTGAGTAATTTGAGGTTTTGATCCTCATAATCGTTAACATATTTAAACAGGGCACAGATTGAAGGCAAAAGATACTGGAAGAGCCACAAGACCAAAGACCTATATCAGCAACAAATCATAACGTATCGAATCAAGATGAAAAGAGTGACTGGGAATAAATACATCAACGCAAAGGCTTCAACAATGAATGATGGAATTCATCTAAAGCATAAGATAAGAATAATATAGATTTTTTGCATTCCTGCATCTTCAATCAAGTACTAAGCTGAAGCCTGGAATCAAGAAGGAATTGATCAGAAGCTAAGCAGCAATAATGGAAAAATGCAACATTTTTATCCCTACTGCTATAATAAGCTTTTGTGTTACTGTTTCACTTCACACCAAACAACTATTACTATATGACATTCTTACCAAATCCAAAAGAGCACAAAACCAAATCTCAAATGCAGAAAATTGACTTAAGTGATCTATATGATAATGCAAACCATAAACCCTTAACCACAAATCCCAGAAAAAAACACTCCAAGAAGGCCTCGTTCGCAACCTTCACATCACCAATAAGTGAAATTGAAACTGATGAGAAGAGTTAACAGTAGTTGCAAGAAATAATCCAGGGTAATCCAGACACAATCATGAGGAAAACAGAATGAAGAAAGAGCGGGCACTCATCGTTAGCAGAATCGAAATTGAAACTGATGACACAAAATTAGGGTTTCGAATTCCTTACGAGAGATGCAGGAGAAGACAAGGAGAGCATCAACATTGAAAACATGAAGAATCAAAATAGGAAATTATTGTTTAGATAGAGAAAGCGAAGAAGATGAACCTCTTGTGGTTTAATCTCCTACCAGTCAGTACAACCATAGCTTCATCGGTGTCGATGTGAGAATGAGAACGGTAGTTTGCTGTGAAATTGAAAGAAGATGGAGTTCAATCGAAGAGAGAACTTAAGAGAGTGGAGAAAGCGAGCAAGCGAAGCCTCCAGAGGATTACCGAAGGCCTGACGGCGATGACCAAAGGGATTCCGGAAGAGGAATGAGTCGTGATGGGAGAAGGAAGGAGTGAAGGACCGATGAATCGCTGGGATCGGGTGTGATAGGAAGAGGAAGAAGGGTCCAACGCGGCTCATAAACATTAAAGAGGGTCTATGCCGCCTAAAAAAATAAGTAGGGAGCCTAATTACCTAATCAAAAGTTGATAGGGTCTAAATTACCAAATTTTCTCAAAAAAATTTTAAAAATTTGAAATAAAAAAGGAAAAGGAAAAAAATGGGGAAGCATTAAATGCTAGGGGAAATTTAAAAAAAAAACAGAAAACGAAAAAAAAAATGCTATATTTAATGGAGGTCAAATCGAATAATATGTTGAGGCAAAAAAGCGGGTGTAAAAAGGAATGGGAATTTGATTTCCAATTTCGTTTTGAGTGACATGGTGTTTAAATTTAGGTGATACGATGTTTAAATTTGGGTGAAAAGGGAAATCTAGGTTCCAGTTCAAAGACTGAATTGACATGATATTTAATGCATTCTTTCATGTTACAAGGTCATACAAACATGTGACAGGAGTGATTTCCTAAACAAATTGGTAGACATACTCAGAAATATGAAACTTCAAAATCAAACAAGTGACACGGTAAATCCTTCAGGGGACACAACCGATAGCTTGGAGGGGTGGAGGGGGGGGGGGGGGGGGGGCGAGTGTAAAAAGGAAGGGGAATCTAGGTTCCAGTTTCATTTTGGGTGATATGGTGTTTATGTTTATGTGACATACTGTTTAAGTTTGGGTGACATTGGGAATATGTGTTCTAGTTTAAAGTGACACGGGGATAGGCATGTCCACGGGTCACTGGTCAACCCGTGACCCGACGGGTCTGGGTCAAGCGGGTCGCGGGTCTTGGCGGGTTACAGGTCCGGGTTAGGGTCGAGCATATTTCAACCCGGCAACCCACCGGTTCGACCCTCAACCCGTGACAAAAAAAAAATACTGAAATATACATTTATATTTATAACAATAATAATAATAATAATAATTATTATTATTGTTATAAATATAAATTATAAACAAAAAAGTGGAATTTATATTTTTATATTATAATTATAAATTATAAATATATTATAAATATAAATTATAAAAAAAACTAGAATTCATACTTATAATACTTATAAAATATATAAATATGAACTCATATTCATATTGCATTCATATGCAATATGCAATATATGTAATGCATGATAAGTTGTACATGGGTTGAACTCCTTTTTATAGAGTTAGGGTACCACTTACCATCTCATTTCCAATGTGGGACAAAAAACCTCCCATTTTCAATGTGGGATAAAGAAGATGGAACTCACATACTAACACTCTTTTCATGTGATCATGTCACATTGTTGTGAGGAGGAAATCGAGTATGAAATATAATGAAATAACTCAAACCAGATTTGTGCCCCAGCAAATAATTACAAGACTCCTCCAATGCAGTAAGAGAAAGTCAGGATCGAATCCACGAGGAAGCGTGTCAGCGGATCCTAGGCAGCTGTATATCTCACAGAAAAGCAAACAGAAGACAGAAACAAAGGAACAAAGAAAGAAAGACAGAAATAACAAACGAAAGCAAAGAACAAAGCAAAGCCAGAAGCTAACTCGATCTCGACCAGTAGTAACTCGAGATCGACGACAGAACTGGACAATAGAAACTAAGAAATCACAGCAGACAGCAAACCCGACAAGGGCAACTCGATCTCGACAAGCACAACTCGAGATCGACAAGAAATAGCAGAAATAGAAATTGCAGAATTGAAAACAGAACTCAGATTTTCGACAGAAATAAACTCAATATAATAAAGAACTTCCAAAGCCAGGGTATCAACACCACAACGATAACCATGCAAAGTAACATATAAAGGCATAAAAGATCATGCTTTCCATCAAAATAACTTTCGTTACTAACAAATAGGCATATAGAGGCTTTCGCATAAACCCTAATTGTTACTAACCCTTTTCACATAATTAACCCAAGTTGCATTAAGATCACTTTCGCTTCAATAATACAAACAAGGATCACCTTCAACTCTCGCAAAAGAATCATGCTCATAGGGATAGAAGACGAATCGCATAACAAGATCTGCCCTTTACCGCATCATCTCACATGGCCACCGTCGGGCTCACTCCAGCCCCAGAAGTGGGTGGACTACTCGCTCTTCATCATCAAGAAAGACATCAAATAACAAAAGAAACTAACTTGCATTGAATTAAATAAAGAAAGCTTATAATCAACAAGACAAATCCGTTTTCGCCTTTCCACCTTGCTCGCCACAAACTCTCTCTCTCTACTCCTACTTACTTGAATGGAATTGTTGTGTGATTGAATGAATGAAAAACTAGCCCATAAGGCTTTATTTATAGCCTTCTATTCCTTGCTAATCAAGGATAGAAATATCTATCTTTATCTAAAGGCTTAAAAGATAAATAAAAGAAATTTAGGAATTAAATCAAAAAAGGGAAATTCTATCCAAAGAGCAAAATATTCCATGTGTTGATAGGTGTGGATAAATGTTGATAGATCTCGGATATCTCGGACTCCTTCGGCCCCAAGGAAAGCCAAACCGCGTCGGACAGCAAACCGCGTAACGCGGCTTCGGACACGGCGCTCGTCGATCTCGACTAGGGCTAGTCGATCTCGAGTAGGACTGGCGTCGACTTGGGCTGGTTGGTCGGGTAGCTCTGCTCGACAAGGCTCGGACTGGTGCTCCTTGGCTCCTCGATCTCAACTAGCTGTACTTGAGATCGAGTAGAGTTGGCTCGGCTTCTCCGTCCTTGGCTTCTCGGCTTGTCTCAACTTGTCGACTCCGGACATGGTGTCTAGGCGTGGTCGATCTCGACAAGAGTTACTCGAGATCGAGTTGGGTTCCGGGATCGGGTTGTCTCTGACTCAGTGTCCTTGATCAGCTCTGCTCGACCAGGTGTGCTCGGACAGCCTTTGTCGAGATCGAGTAAGTGTACTCGAGATCGAGTAAAGTTCTCTCAGCTTTCTGCTCTGTTCTTGAAACGCATTTTCCCGAGTCCTCGTTCATCGGATTGACGCATATGACCAGGGGTTGGAAAGCTCTTTCCGAGGGCTACAACTCTCATGAAGACATCAAAGCTTGATTCAGAACGAAGAATGGTGAAAAATGGCGTTTTCTCCAGCTCCAAAGTGCGTCCGATTTCTGCGAAATATAACCAAAACTTGTGTAGACCTCCATATATTGCAAATAAGTGTAAAATACATAGATTCTGTATTATTCTAACCCAAATGCATGCAATGTATGCAGAAATCGATATAAAAGTAAGTGTAAAACATGGCAAATTCAGCTCACAACACACATACACATACTCACTTAGTTTTTTTTGTTGAAGTATATTAACATTAAAGTTATTGTTAAAGATAATAAAAGTGATTGTTAAAGATAATAAAATGGCTATTGTTAAAGATAATAAAATGGCTAATGTTAAAGTTATTGATTCATAAAGAGTTAGATAGGCATGAATGTTTTTCCTTTTTCGAAATCGTGAACAACTCCAATAATTTCAATTGTTCTTTTTGCCTATCAATTTCTTGTTTCTTATCAAAGCATCTTGCCTCTCCAAATTACCCATGATTTAAGTAATGTACATTTTGTTCTAAGTTTTGTGGGCTATATTTGACGACTTAGCCATCGATCACAACTATTGTATCCAACATATGTAGACTTCAAATGTGAAATTTTAATTCGAATTGTGTGAATTAATTAATCACTACATATCATAACTAATTAATCTTCAAAGACAATTATACAAATATATTAATATAGTAGGCAAAAAAGGAGATAAACAAGTGATGACCAAGTTCCATGTTTTTTGTCCCACATTGAAAATGAGAGATTTTTTGTCCCACATCGGAAATGAGAGAAAAGGTGGGTGGGAGTATCCTACTCTATAAAAGGAGATAAGTAAGAGATGAATCTTACCATGCATTACATATTGCATATTGCATATTGCATATGAGTTGCATTTTAATAAGAATTTATATTTATATTTTATAGATATGAATCCTAGTTTTTAATTTATGTTTATATTTATAATATTTATAATATTTATAATTATAATATAATTATTATAATATAATTATAATTATGAATATGAATTATAAATATATATTCTAGTTTATATTTATATTTATAATAATAATAATTATAAATATAAATATATTAGAGTATAATTTTTTTAAAAGTTTTTTTTTATTTTGTTGGGTTGACCCGTTGACCGGCAGGTCGACCCGTGACCTGCCGGGTCAACTGACCCGTCGACCCGGCTATTTCCCGGGTTCGGGTGTGGGTCGTGCCTATCCCGACCCGTGACCCGCAAGGTCGGACCCGTTGACCTGGCGGGTCCGACCCGTGGACAGGCCTACACGGGGAATCCGGGTTCCTCTCTCCTTGCTCACTTTTCACCTTCAACCAGATGCCCAAGTCACCTTTTTATTTTGCACAAATACATATCTATGCTACATTTGCAATTCTCCCAAAAGTGGTGACATTTTTGCAAAGTAAAAAAAAATTGTCTAGTTATGCAAATAGCCCAATAAAAATAAAATAAAAAAAGCTTAAAATTTGAAAGGGAAAAATAAAAGCAAAGGGTGAGATTTTTGTATCGGACATCCTGTATGATCAAGCAAATCGTGGATGTGTTCGTGATCTTTGAAGATCCCTCATTTAGGTAGGGGCAATGTCAGTGATCCGCACTTCCCCATATATCGTCCTTTCCGGTCGCATTCTCGGCGCCGAGATGTCATGTGAGTCGTCGCACTTTACAATTGATCCTCATTCAAAGTACAAACGGCAGGGGGACATCTTGAGATACAAGGGCAGAGTAGTGATCGGGAATCACTACTATAAAACACGACCTTTCTCGACACATTTTTTGACCATACTCGACGTTTTAAAACGTCAGGAAAAAACGTCTCGACGTTTTATAAAACATCGGAAATGTCAAAGCTAGAAATGACCGACGTTTTTAATTGTGGAAATTTTCTACGTTTTAAAACGTCAATGGTTATATTGGCGACCCTTTTCGTTTCATCTCTCCAGCGATTTATCCATCACATCTCGCCTTTTCTTTGACATTAAAAAATGTCGGGAATTTATTTAGCACCAAAAAGCTGAAATATCAATCATGACAATTTAAAACGTCGAGAATCACACACTTTTTGATATTTTCAGTGTCGCCAACTTCTGGACGTACACTTTTTAACGTCGAAATGGGTTCTTCTTTCCAGGCTCTTATTAGGTGATATCACTAGGGCAATATTTCTCTGAATAGGTAAATATATAGATGCTGGCAAAGCCAAGGAGTAACAAAAAGTAAGACCATGCACAGGGTCCTACGTAAAAAAAAAGAAAAAAAAAAAGAGACTACCCACAAAAAATATCCCCAAGAATTATCCACACGCAGATAATATGGATCCGCACTAACATCCTAATCCCAACCGGCTTTTTCAGACTAAATAACATATATTCATGAAATTATATAGGAATAATTTAATGAATATATATTATCTAACCTAAAAAGCCGGACTAACCTATACCATATCTCCCAAACATGTAAACCATCCAATGACCATGGTATTGGGCCCCTGATACGCAAAAAACAAAAGGCCCAAAAACCACACCCCTATAATGTAAGCCTAGCCCAACACAAAATAGAATCTCCTAATTACATTCTTGACAGCAAACGAAATCTCAAGGAGCAAAGCAAGCAGCAGGCAAAAAAAAAAACGTTAGTGTTTTCATTTTTTTTAAAAAAAAAAATTCCAGAATTGTTTTCCATTAGAATAGTTTTCTATTAGCATAGTTTTCTATTTCTCCTGATTTGAAGGCCTAGGTATGTATATGGTAAGAACAAATTACTAAAAAGGGTACCAAAAATACCAAATATATGATTATTTGATAGTATATAACAAATAATAATACACATACACATGTCTAATAAGTACCCCATATGAATACAAAAATTAGCAAACATAATGAAAACCCTTTTGATATACATCTTGTCGTACAAAAGTGTATCTGTTAACACAACCACTTGAGAATCGTTAACTGCCGTATCCAGAAAACAGCTTCCTCTAGTAACAGATATTGATCTACAAAATCAGCAACGAGTTATTTATGGAACAATATTGACCCGATAACATGTTAATGTTATCTACACCTGTGACCCAACAACATACTAGCCTCACACAAACGATATATACCTTAATACAAACTGTAAGCAGATGGAGAACCAAGAAACACAATGGTGGTAGAACAGTTGGGCTTACATACAACAAGATAATTCCATATAGTTAGATACTAAGGATCGGAGGGGGAGCTGAATAACCAACATTATTGATTTATTTATTATTCAAGAACTTTAACACAAATAAATAAACTAGCCATAGCCTCAACAAGCTCAAAGTTTACAATAATGTTTCATCGTTTTCTAAAATGTATTTTACACCAATTATTACCATACAAATATGCAAACTTTATGAGATAGAATAGTGTAAATTATATGAAGGAACACTATAAGCATATATTTCAAAGAAAAGTTCTAGAAATAAAAGTTTTCCTTAGCATTAGGGTGGAACAACAATAAGTTGAAATCCGGAGCCACTGTCAATGTAGAGACAAGATGCGTTATGTTAAGCATTAGAGTACAAGGATTATGGATAAGCACGTTGTTGTTTTCATCTTTGAATTTTGTGGAAGGAGGTCCTAGCTCTTGTAATGTAAAACAATCATTGGAATAAATCTAAAACACGTTAGATGCTAAAGTTTTAGCAAGTACTGGGAAACTATATGCAATCCTAAATATTAAGTTTCATTAAATTATGTTCACACACAAAATAAGCTATAATTGATAGAAATACTTTTTAAGAAACGAAAGAAGGAAAAGAACTAAGAGGAGTGCTGACTAAAATGTTTGAAGGATAAAGGTCCAGGCATTTATGCAAGGAACAAGTTCTTTATCAGGAAACAGGTCACCACTATATTCAAAGAGAAATTTTTATCAATATAAATAAGCTTAGGTTTCTCTCCCAAGAACAATTAAGTTTTTTCTTTTATGCCACCGATTATTTACCAATTGAAGAAATCAAGGAATGATGCCTTAAATATTTCAACTCCTGGGCAAAAGAAATTAGAAGAATAAGAAGTAAGAAGAGATCTATATACCTGCAGATGTACAACATCAATAAGAATACTCTTAGACCCTTTTCATATTTATGAACCGCGACATGATCAGTGCACTGAAGGTAATGAAAACCTCATTAATTAAGCAATTATCAAACATGCCAAAGAGGATTCACAATGAATTCCAAACATCATTGCAGTAAAATTGACCCACAGATTGAAATTGAAACAAAAATAGAAAGGTAAAAAGAAGTAATCACAGAGAATATAACTTATAACTACTCTCATAATCAAATCAGACCTTGATAGATGGCAAAGGACACAAGTACAAAGTAAAAAAACCCAATTATATCCTTATAGTTACCATGCCGAAAGTGTTCATAGTTTAAACAAGTAACTTTTAAGTTGTTTGTAATAGAAATAACAACATTCAGAGCAAAGAACACTCAAAGAAGATGACTAAAGTAGCCAAGAGGCAACTGTTCAAGAAATAATGGCTACAATTATGCAGTTGAACAAACCCAAAAAAAATATCGAATTACAGTTTCAGAAATGGGAGATATTCTTCAAATTGAAGTTCATCAAATTCAAAATACAAGAGAAAGTTTGGAATCCAAATCCACCACAAGTATAAAAGAAATTGGGGAAAAAACCCCTAATCCTGAATTCGTCGTCAGAAGTTGGCGAAAATTAACGGAATAGTGACCTAAATCCACCAAAAGTAAAAAACTGTGAGAGTGATAAGGCGAATAATAAGAAATCGTACCTGAAATTGAACGAAAAAAAGTAGATATGAGAAGACAAAAATAACTTGAATAAAGAAGGAGATTTTCGAATGACAAGAGATCGAAAAAAAAGTTCAATATCTTCAAGTGGGGAATCGAAGGAGGTGAAGGACAACCCGAGTTCGGGTTCGGGGGTTGATTGTTCGGCTTCGCAATTGTAGAAATTGAAAACCGAAGACGTGGCCGGCGAAATCGAAGAAGAACGGGCTCGATTTGTGAGGGTTTTCGGGGGGAGAGAGAAAGGTGTTGGACAAAAAAGTGCCTTTTTTTAAATTTATTTTTCATTTTATGAGGTTTAAAAACATTGAGAATTGTTAAAAGTGAAAACGCAACCTAAAAATTGCTCCGACAGTTTCCACAAGCATTGAAGACAAAGCGTAAAAAAGGGTCGTGTTTTCTAGTAGTGAATAATCACGAGTTGAGGACCAAGATCACCCGAGCATTTCACGCAGAAGCCATAGGTGGTCATTCAGAAGACAGGGCAACCTATCACCGTATCAAATCCTTATTTTACTAGTGCAAATTGAAGGTATTTGTTGAAGCATTCATCAAGGAATGCGATGTCTATCAGAGGCATAAACACGAGACAGCTACCCACCTAGGACTTCTAGCAACCACTACCTATTCCAGAGTCTCCATGGCACTCCATTGGAATGGATTTTGTGGAAGGTTTGCCTAAATATAGAGGATTTGATGTGATTCTGGTGGTGGTGGATAGGTTGACGAAATATGCTCATTTTCTGCTTTTGAGCTACCCCTTCAAAGCTAGCCAAGTTTCTCAGTTGTTCATGGATAATGTCTATGAACTTCATGGATTACCTCGTGATATTGTGTCTGATAGAGATAAAGTATTCACAAGTCATATGTGGAAGGAGCTTTTCACAGCTTTGGGAACATCTCTGAGTATGTCTACAGCCTACCATCCCCAAACGGATGGGCACACTGAGAGAGTAAACCAGTGTTTGGAGTCGTACCTGAGATGCATGACTTCGGCCATGCCTAAGCAATGGGCAAAATGGATTACTTTGGCAGAGTTGTGGTATAATACCTCCTATAACACAGTACTCAAGACATCTCTCCATTTTGGGCTCTTTATGGATATCAACCTCCTCAATTGGGAATGCGAGCAAGCAATGTCACAACTGCTTCAATTGAGGACTGGTTTCAGGAGAGGGATAGTGCTTTGCAGGTGTTAAAGGAGGGATTGATTTCAGATCAGGAGAGGATGAATTTTTTTTGTAAATGCTAAGAGATCTGAGAGAACATTACAGATGGGTGATTGGGTATATCTCAAATTACAACCTTATTGAAAGACGTCCTTGTCCTTAAGGAAGTGTTTGAAATTAAGCGCCAAGTTCGATGGACCATTTGAACCTTGAGGACATATTTTACACGAATTTCCCGACTTTTCTTTACCATGGACCTTGAGGACAAGGCCCTTTTAAGGGGGAAGTGGTGTTAGGAGTGTATATAAGGCAAAAGGTTGTGTAACAAACCATTCATTTATAATCAGGTCATATGCCTTTACTCCTCTCTCTCTCGCTCTCTCTCTCTCTGCTTCGGTTTGACTAACTGACTAGTAGCTTCTCGCTCTCTCTCTCTCTCTGCTTCGGTTTGACTAACTGACTAGTAGCTTAACACATTCCATCATTACTGTTCATTGAATTGTCACACACATCAACATTGGTTTATATAGAAGAGCAAGACCAATTGAGTAAGATTGCTAGGGTTAATTACATGGAGACATGGAGTTGCTAATTTGGACTTTATTTTGGGACTCATATTTGGTCGTGATTCATTCATTGAGTTGTGATTCAAGTAAACTCTAACGTGGTTTCATCTAAAAATTATTTATAAATTGAAAAAAAGCTCATCAATTGGCATTTATCTATACTATATATATTAAAGTTATTTTTTGTACTAGCTTTTGTTCAAATATGGTATCTTACATTAAAAATACTGAGATATCTTGAATAAAATATAAAGTTGACAGATTACTCATCTCATTGCTAATTGTTTTTGAGATGAAGCCTCATTGAATTTATGTGTGATCCATGTGTTCTTACATGAGCCTACACACGACCTTTCTCTAACTTGTCTTAACGCAATCGGATCGAGCTGACTTTAGCATACTTTCTACGTGGATCCATATATAAATACTCATTATGAAACTATTGAAAAGGGTGTAGATGCATAAGATTATATCAATGAAAACATAGGTCTTAGCAAACACTACGCCAGATTCACTCTCGCTCGACGAACCTAAAAAGGTTCGTCGCCTGAGTCATGTTCGGGCGACCAAATTACTAAGGCCCGTCGCCTGAACGTTGGGAGGCCCGAACCGCCTCCAACCCATGTTTAGCCGACCAGAAAACCTCAATGTTCGTCGGCTGAACTGTACTTAGGCGATGGAACAAATCCAGGTGACGAACATTGCTCAAGATCGGTCGCCCAAACAGGTATCCGAATGACGGCTGTCAGAATGGGCCTTTGTCGCGACGGAAATTCAAGTGGTTAGTCGCCTGAGCGTTGTTCGGGCCTTTGCAGCGACGGAAGTTCCAGTGGTCCGTCGCCTGAACGTTGGACTTTTTCAAAAGTAGAGTAATAAAGTCCGGTTGGTGGTGGTAATTAAATACTGTTCATTCAGGAGACGAACTTTTAAATATATTCGTCGCCTGAAAAGTGGGGTAGTTGACCCCATATTTATTACTATTCACTCAGGAGACGGAGGTGTATATATGTCCGTCGCCTGAATGTGTTTTCCGTAACAACCAAATAAATCGGTTGTACTGTACAATAATTACCCTCTCACCTTCATCCTTTCTCCCAAAATAACCCTAGAGGGCTCGAAAATTCTTCCCCCATTTCACACCTCCATTGAAGGTATGTATAAACTTTAAATTTTTTTGTTTTTTTTGTTGAATATATGCATATACATTGTTTGTTTGGATATTTGATGATGAACTTGTCTTTTTTAATCAAGTTTGGATGGTAAAAAAGTTGTTTCAATGGAGTTTATGAGGAGAAAGAGTTTTGTATGTATATATGGAGTTGAAATTGAGGTTAAATGGAGGTTAAATTGAGTTTGTGTTATGAATTGATGATGAGAATGGAATTAAGGTTAAATGGAGGTTAAATTGAGTTTGTGTTATGAATTGATGATGAGAATGGAATTGAGGTTAAATGGAGGTTAAATTGAGTTTGTGTTATGAATTGATGATGAGAATGGAATTGAGTTGAAATTGTGTATGTATATATGGTGTAGAATTACATAGATGATGAGAATGGAATTGAGTTGAAATTGTGTATGTATATATTGTGTATGATTGGAAATTGATTTTAAATTGAGTTTGAGGTATGAATGGATTGTGTATGTGAATGGATTGTTTATCTTAAATTGATGATGAGAATGGATTGTTTATGTGCAATTTCATTTTAGAATGTGATGAATTCATATGAATGGATTGATAATGATAGGACGATAATGAGCGACAAAAGTTGGATGCTACTCCCTCACGCTCACGGGGAGTATCAAAAAGGAATATTTCTCTTTATGCAGAATCTTAGAGATAATGCGAATGGAATGACTCATTTTCTATGTCCGTGTCGGAGATGCCGCAACAATGAATGGGAGCCAATAGATGAAATACATAGTCATTTGGCCCACATGGGAATGTGGCCTAGTTATACTGTTTGGGACAAGCATGGTGAAGCCCCAGTTGATAGGACAAATGAGCAACGACGAACGCAGATCCTGGAGGAAGGGGCATCTTCCTCCGTTGATGGTCCGACTATGAACATTCTGCACGATGCTTTTCCGTTTCATGTCGGATATGAGGCGCACTCTGTCCCCGACGATCCTCCGTTCCAATATGTTGTTGACGATGATTAGGAGAAATATAATAGGCTTGTAGAGGCAGCAAACATGCAATTGTGTGAGAATAGCGATATGACTGTTCTGGATGCCTGTCTGGATGCAATACAGATGAAGTCAGAGTTTGGTTGGACAGATAGGAGCATGGACGCCATGTGCGCACACATTGCTCGCATGTTGCCGAAAGGACATAAACATCCTACGGATGGAGCGAAGATGAAGAGTGTGATTAGGTACCTTGCATTTGGGTACGAGCTGATCGACGCTTATGAGTATAACTGTGTGCTATTTCGCAAACAATATGCAGATCTCGAAGCGTGCCCCAAGTGCAACACACCTAGGTGGTGTACTAGGGAGGGTACGAGAGGCAAGGTTCCCAGGAAGGTTCTCCGGTACTTTCCCTTAACCCCTAGACTGAAGAGATTGTTCATGGAGCCGAACATTGCAAAGGCTATGCGATGGCATGGTGAGCGGGTGAGAGATGCAGAATGATTGAAACACCCATCAGATGGTGAGGCATGGAAAGAATTCAACAAAACCTACCCGCATTTCTCTGAAGACGTGAGGAATGTGAGACTTGCACTTGCAACCGATGGATTCAATCCATTTGGGAATCAGTCAACCCTCCATAACACATGGCCTGTCATAGTGATGCCATACAACTTGCCTCCATCATTGTGCATGAAGAAGGAATTCAACATGTTAGCGTTGTTGATTCCGGGACCAAAGTCTCCAGGAAAGTGTCTTAGTGTGTTCATGCAGCCGTTGATCGATGAGCTTCGCCACTTATGGGGGACTGGAGTATATACTGTTGATCGATACTCAAGGTCCACTTTCACGATGAAAGCAGCAGTGTTATGGACTATAAGCGACTTTCCTGGCTTGGGGATGTTGGCTGGAGCTGCGACGAAGGGGTATAAAGCATGCCCTATTTGCTTGGACGGTACTTCTGCAACGCATGAACAAGGGAGAATGGTTTACGATGGGCACCGTAGATGGCTTCCACTAAACCACCCGTGGCGAACCGATGGTATGGCATTCAATGGAAGCGAAGAACACAGAACACGCCCTTATGCTTGGAACGGGGAGCAAATTCTTTCACAGATCGATAGGTACGAGAACTACCTCTCTTTTCACTCTCTTTTCCCTTTTCATACGTTTGTCCGATGTCTTTCTCATTATGTTTCCATCTTTCTCAACAGGATCAACTTCCCCGTCCTCAGCTCGCACCCTACTTTCAAGGCCCCATACAGTGTGACTAACAGAATGTGTTGGACCAACAAGTCCGAGTTATGGAGATTGCCTTACTGGCGTCACATTAGAGTCAGACATGCACTCGATGTTATGCACATCGAGAAGAACGTCTTCGACAACATCATCGGCACTACTCTTAACATAGAAGGGAAGACAAAGGATGGTCCCAAAGCTCGAGCCGCATTGCAGCAAAGAGGGGTGCGGAGAAGCCAGGCACAGAAGAGAGATGGAACACACCCTCATGCGCCATTCCTGGTGAAACGGGAGGACATACCAGATATATTCCAATGGTTCGGTACAGTGAAGTACCCCCATGGGTACGCTGGATCTTTGCACAACAAGGTCAAAATTGCAGAGAGAAAATTCCACGGCCTAAAGACCCATGACATTCATGTTATGTTTCAACGTCTTCTTCCCATTGTTGTCCGTGCATACCTGCCGTTGGGTGTTGCCAAGACTTTGGTTGCGCTAGCGAAATGGTTTCAGAAATTGTGTGCCAGGGAGGTAAGGAAGGAGGATGTCCGCCAGATGGAGGATGAGATAGTTCAGATTCTTTGCAGACTGGAGATGATTTATCCCCCGCACTTTTTCACAATCATGGTACACCTTCTAGTTCACCTACCGCAACAAGTGTTAGAAACTGGACCAGTGCATTACACCTGGATGTACCCAATAGAAAGGTATGCTACTTATAGATTAAATTCATCTCACAATTTATGTCCATTATACCCCTCCAAAACTTCTTCCTTTGTTTTATAGGCAACTTGGCAAATATAAAGAACTACTGTTACCCGGAGGGAAGTATTTCAGAGCGTTACGTTTTAAACGAGGCAACAACATACTGCAACTTGTATCTCGGGGGTCGAGATCAGAGCCGTGAAGGTACGAATGCAATGGAGGAGCTGAGCTATGATATTTCTGTCGTTTCAAGCCTCGTGCGTCCTCACGGTGAAATCATGAGAGAAAGGTTAGGAGAACCTATGATTGCAGAGGCTCACTGGCAGGTTTTAACCAACTGCAAGGAAGTTGAGTTCTACTTGAAATCGCATGAGAACCTGTATAGTCAGGCTTACCCGGAGTATGAAGAATGGGACCGTAGAAGAGATTTTCTTAGTTATTTCTACCCATGGGTAAGAACGACCGTGATGTTTCATTAAACAAATTGCATGTTTGTTTTCCCAATACAGAACTCTAACATATTATGTTGTATAGGTTTCTAAGTTGCACAAAGATGGAGACACCTACCTGAAACCGGAGGTTCTGAACTTGGCAAAGAGGCCACTACAATGCAAACTGTATTGGGCCTGCTCTGTTAATGGGGTGAAGTTTGTGGCATGGGACAAAGACAAAGATTTGAGAACACAAAATTCAGGGGTGATGGTGGAAACTTCAGATGCTAAGTACTATGGGGTACTTGAACAAGTGGTAGAGCTGATATACGCTACTTGTATGCCAGTTGTGTTGTTTAAATGCAAGTGGTTTGACACCGATCCTGAAAATAGTGGAAGCACCAAGGTAGATATGGGTTTGCTCTCTGTGGACACAAACAACAGTTGGTATGAGGATTCCCCATTTTGTCTTGCACGCTCGGCGAGGCAAGTGTTTTACGTGGATGATCCAAAGGCGGGTGATGCTTGGAAAGTAGTTAATGTGATGTCCCATAGAAACGTGTATGATCCTCAAACTCTAGCAACTCGCGGAGATGATCTTACCAATGAGGTGGAAGAAGCTTATCAGGAGATTGGCCCGGTAATCTATTTCGAAAATTTGAACCTCGCCATTGATCTTGAAATGGAGGAAGAAGAAGACGATGATGATGATGAAGATGAAGATGAAGATGAACATGATGAAGATGAAGATGAAGGTGAAGATGAAGACGACGATGAAGATGAAGATGAACAAGAGGATGATGAAGAGGAAAATGACGATGACGAAGGTTGATAATGTCTTCGAATTCCATAAATCATATATTGTAATCGTTGTTTTTGTGAGACATGGCGGTTATTTTCGTATGTGTATGATATGGTTGGTATCATGGCTTCTAAGACTATTTTTTTTGGTGCAATTTGTCATTAAGTTATGGTAAACAGGGCAATAACACATGCCAAGTGCTCTTTTTAAAAAAATCTGTATTTTTTCAGGCGACAGACAAATTAAATTCCCGTCGCCTGAGAGTATTCAGCAGACGAACTTATTAGTAGTTCGTCTCCCCAATGGAAAAGTGAATTTTTGACCCATTTTGGCTCTAATAAAATTTCATTTCCCACCTTTATTTTCACCAAAATTTGAATTTCCACCACATGGTCAGTCGACGGACAAGTTAATTTCTCGTCGCCTGAAATGATTCAGGAGACGAACTTCTTAATAGTACGTCTCCCCAATGGAAAAGTGAATTTTTGACCCATTTTGGCTCGAATAAAATTTCATTTCCCACCTTTATTTTCACCAAAATTTGAATTTCCGCCAAATGTTCAGTCGACGGACAAGTTAATTTCTCGTCTCCTGAAATGATTCAGGAGACGAACTTATTACTAGTTCGTCTCCCCAATTGAATTTCCCCCCTATATTTTAACAAAAATTTGAATTTCCGCCAAATTTTCAGGCGATAATATTTTTGTATATGTCCGTCGCCTGAACATGTAGGATTTTAGTAACTCGAACTCCTCCCTAACCCTAGCCCCAAATCATTTTCACTCATCGCTCTCTCTCTCTCTCTCTCTCTCTCTCTCTCTCTCTCTCTCTCTCTCTCTCTCTCTCTCTCTCTCTCTCTCTCTCTCTCTCTCTCCCCTCCGCCTCCTCCCTCTCCAACTTGCCTCTGTCCCTCCTCCGCCTCTCCTCTCGTCCCTCCTCCACCTCTCCTCCGCCGCTCCTCTCGTCCCTCCTCCACCTCTCCTCCGCCATGCCTCCTAAATCCCGCCCTGTGAAGGGGAAAAAGAAACAAACCTCGTCCACTCCGTCCCCGATTCCTCCACCGCTGTAATTACCGGTCCCCTCGCCATCGAACTCAGCCGCTTCAGCGCCTCCGGCCCTGGTTCCTCCACCGCTGCAATTACCGGTCCCCTCGTCCACTCCGGCCCCGACTCCCACTCCCACTCCCTCTCCAAATCCGGCCCCGACTCCCACTCCCACTTCCTCTCCAAACCCGGTCCCGACTCCCACTCCCACTCCCTCTCCAAACCCGGCCCCGACTCCTCCTCCTGCCTCAGGGACTCTTACTCCCTCTCCCACTCCCTCTGCAACAACCCCGGTGCCACCTCCTCTCCTATCTCTCACCAATGGCAACCCTGCGCCATCCACATCCATTGTCGGCGCCACCTCAGTAGCTTCGTCATCAGGCGAGGCCCCTCGCTCCATCCGATGTCGTGGTGAGCATCTCTCTCTCTCCCTCTGTCAGATTCTTTAAAATTGTACAAGGATTTAGGGTTTCAATTTGTATACTGATTTAGGATTTAGGGTTTCAATCTCATAGGATTTAGAGTTTCAATTTGTATAAGGATTTAGGGTTTTAATCTGATTTAGGATTTAGGATTTAGGATTTAGGATTTAGGGTTTCAATCTGATTTAGGATTTAGGGTTTCAATTTGATTTGTGTGAAATTGAACAAGAAGTATGTTCAATGCCTTTTTGTTTTAACTGGCTGCAGTGATTCATGTTTTTTTTTCCCCTTTGGCTTGATATTTGTGGACTTAGCCTTCGAATGAGACTTTGTGTCTCTACAGTCTTGTGTGAAATAGGATCAAGACAGAAACTTTGCTTTCTTTTTCCTTTGGCTTGATATCTGTGGACTTAATTGTTTGATTGGCCTTATTTTGCCAGTACTTCTCTTTAATTTAGAGTCTTGCTGGCTGGTGCAATTCCAGAAACTTATCTTAACTGTTAATGTTACTTATGTTGATGCTTGTTAATGTTACTTATGTTGATGATGATTGTGTACTTAATTGTTTGATTGGCCTTATTTGTGGACTTAATTGTTTGCTTATTAATGTTACTTATGTTGATGATGATTGTGTTTTTTTTTGTTGCTTATTAATGTTACTTATCTCAACTGTTATCTGATATGTTCTTATGATTTTTAGGTAAATATCGAACCATCAAGAGTCACAAAACAACACTCCTCAAGGCCGCTGCAGGGAAGAAGCTGAAGATTGAGTGGTCCTGCTTCCACAAGGGCCTTGGCCTCAAGCAACTGCATGACACCTTTGTCCGAGACATTGGGTGTGCTATCAGGGACAAAGTGCCGGTGCTTGCATCAACATGGACCAAACTAACAGATGAGCAACAGTCCCCTGTAAGAGATTACTTGGAGGTAGTTTATTTTTTTATTATCTTTTATTTAAGTACTTATTACTTATATCTTTATAGGGTGATCTGTGTTTCCTTATTCTTGACTGTTGCTTTCTTGACTGTGATCTGTGTTTGCTTATCGACTGCACTTTTTTTTTTGTGCTTCACATCTATTATGTTGCTTAATTTGGTTTTGTGCTTCACATCTATTATGCACTGATTTTTTTTGTTTGCTTGCTTGGCTGTTGCCTATCTTCTGTCATGTGTGGCTGTTGCCTATCTTTTTTTTTTGTTTGCTTGCTTGGCTTTTGCCTATCTTCCGTCATGTGTGGCTGTTGCCTATCTTTTTTTTTTCTTGCTTGGCTGTTGCCTATCTTCACATCTATTATGTTGCTTAAAAAATACTTATCTATTGTTGCTTTTCATCTATTTGCTATGAATTTTTTTCTTCTTGCTTATCTACTATGAGATTTGTTTGCTTGCTTGACTGATGCTTATTTTTGCTTGCTTATCTACTATTAGATTTTTTTAGTTTGCTTGCTTGGCTGTTGCCTATCTTAATTTTTCTTCAGAAAATGCTTATCTACTGTTGCTTTTCATCTATTTGCTCTGAATGTTTTTTTCTTGCTTAACTGTTGCTTGACTGTTGCTTTTTTTTTCCCTTGCTTCGTTGTGCTTATCTACTTTTGCTTATCTCCTATTCCTATAACTTGTTTTTTCTGATATGGATGTGTAGATGTACTATGAGATTGACCCTGCAGTTGACTCATACGTGGAGAAGAAGAGCGGAAAAGCATATGGGGCCTGGAAGTATGACTGTCATCAACACTTCCTGGAGTGGGGGGGGGGGGGGGGGGGGGGGGGCGAGGACATACCACTTGAGTTTGTCACTCGCCCTGAGCAGTGGCGGTTCTTGGTGAGTGACTTCACAGACGAAGCGAGAATGGTAATTTCTCATCATTTCCCTAACTTGTTTTTTTATTCGCCGTTTATCTTATATTTTATCACTTGTGATTTCTGATTGACTATCTTTTTTACAGGCCTTGTGTGAGCGAAACAAGCAAAACAGGACCAAGAACCCGAACCCCCTTAATCATCACAATGGGTCCAAGCCCCTGAGCTTCCGAGCAGAAGAGCTAATCGTTAAGGAAAAACATCCGGCGGCATGGCTTAAGACAACCATAGAAGCCTACGAGGGGTGTCCGGGTGCGCAAGATGGACTGGTATGCCCTTTTTTTTTCTGTCATTTTTCATAAGTACTTAGGTTTTACTTATATTTTTTGTATGACTTTCTTATTTCTTATAAATTTGAAAATCAGAAGTTCAAAAATGCATTTCTGTAATTTTTCCTAAGTTTGTGTACATCCTATAACTTGTATGACTGTCTTATTCACTGTATGACTTTCTTATTCCTAAGTTTTACTGACTGTTTATTTTTTATCACTTGTATGAAACTAATGTACAACTGTGGTTGGTAGGTAATTTGTGGAATTATTATCATGTACATCTTTTTTAATTAAAGTGGTTCTACATAGCCGAGGATGCACGTAGAAAAAGTGTGATGTCTGAACTGCTTTTTCTTTCATGTGTCTTCTTTCTGAGATGATTAAAGCACTTCCTAGAAAATAGGGAGAATTGGTTTTGCTTCTATAAATGTATATTTGATTGAAACGTAATCTACTATATGTAGTATAATTATCCACTGATTATAGGTTCATTTTCTCAGTTCTACATTTGTTCGGGCAATTCAGTTTGCACTAGTCACTGTGTTTAGGACTTGCTATTCCCAATACCTTTTCTTTTCAAGGGGTTGGAAATATTTGGAAAAGATAGGTGTGAAGATATCTTCACACATATAACTAAAGTATAGCTTGAGTTCTATGGGTAGCATGTGGTGTAGAACAGTAGAAGCTAATATGTAATCCCCCTTCTTTATGTATATTATTTTCATGCAAATTGAGGACTGCAACTTGGAATTATCTCTATTTTTTTGTTAAAATGAGTATATATATTTAACAGTGACGGGGAAAATTATCCTAAGTACTTAGGTTTTACTTAGGTACTTAGGTTTTACTTAGGTTTTACTTAGGTTTTCTGTATGAGTTTCTGTATGACTTTCTTATTTTCTGTATGAGTTTTACTGACTGTAATTTTTCCTTAGGTACTTAGGTTTTACTTAGGTTTTCTGTATGAGTTTTCTGTATGAGTTTCTGTATGACTTTATTAGGTTTTACTTAGGTAAAATCAGAAGTTCAAAAATGCATTTCTGTAATTTTTCCTAAGTTTGTGTACATCCTATAACTTGTATGACTTTCTTATTCTCTGTATGACTTTCTTATTCTTTGTTTAACTTGTATAACTTTCTTATTTTCTGTAATTTTTGACTAAGTTTCTGTATGACTTTCTTATTCTTTGAGTTTGTGTACATCCTATAACTTGTTTTACTTATATATATTCCTTTTACTTATATATATATATATATATATATATATATATATATATTCATTTTACTTATAAATTTCTGTGTTTGTAGGCCAAATTGAAACGTCGTCTTGATGAAGTCTACACTGTTGGAGAAGGAGTAGAAGACCCAAGCCAAATACCACCCCTCTCTGTCGAAGAACAAACACAGATCATCTTGGATTGCTTTGGGGAAAGAAAAGGAACAGAAGTTCGAGGTATAGTTCAATCCCACTTATTTTATTATTGTTTTACAATTTTCAGAAGTTCATACAAATATTTTACTTGTTATAATTCATATCAAGATTTTAATTATGTTTGAATTTCTGATTCTACAATTTCCATTACAAGATTTTACTTACGTTTTCAATCTTGTTTTCATAACAAGATTTTATTTATGTGTTCAATCCTTACTTACAATTTCCATTACTGATTTTACTTACAATTTCAATCTTGTTATAATTCATATCAAGATTTCAATCTTGTTTTCATAACAAGATTTTATTTATGACTTTCTTATTCTCCAGCTGCTCATTCTTACTTACAATCAGAAATTATTGATTTTACTTATAGTTCATAACAATATTTTACTTATGTTTTCAATCTTTTTCTACTTACTGCTCTTATTATGTGTTCAATCCCACTGATTTTACTTATTATGGTTTCAATCTTTTTTTAAAAGGAATGGGTGCGGCTGGAGAGCGGCCTGCAAAGAAAAGAGGGGGTCCATGGGCAGCAAGGGCTGCAGAGAGGGACAAGGAGCTGGAGGAGGCGAAGGCTGAGATTGAAAGGCTGCGTGAGAAAACCACCCTAACCGAGACCAAGAATGAGCAGCTGGAGGAGCGTATGGCCAGCATCGAGAGGCTCATGATGGGCATGCTAAGTGGTCAGGCCAACTCACAACCATCCGTCACCTCCGTAGTCTGTCCTTAGGCTGTCCCTTCAGCCACAGCTTCTCCTCAGCCCTCCACCAACTCAGCTGGTCATCCAACAGTCAGTCAGCCCTCCCCCCAGCCGAAATAGCTAGGTAAGGACGCCCTCCTCATATCCCTTTAACTAAAACTTTGCTCTGGTTTTCTGGATAAACATTTAGACAACTTGTGTTGGATGGAATTTGTAGTATTTGTGTATACTTTTTGTGAAGTTTTTTGTGAAGTTGTTCAAGATGGATATTTGTCACATACTTTTGGTATGTTGGACAAGGTTTAGGGTGGATAAACATTTAGACAACTTTTGTGAAGTTTTTATTGTGATGGAATGAATTGTATGTTGTGAATTGTGAAGTTTTTTGTGCTTGTATGGTGTTGAGTATGTTGTATGTGTTGTTTGTGTTGTTGTTTATAGATTTTAGGACAGGAGCACAACATGTGCTATAAGGTACATTCGAACAGGGGGCACTAGCCCTATTAAATTTTATTTTTTTAAAATCAAAACAATTCAGGCGACGAACTTAGACTAAAAAAATAAAATAAAATTAAACCTATTCAGGCGACGGAATTATATAAACTTTCGTCTCCTGAACACTCCAGCTACGGACATACAACTGAGAATGCATCCTTAGACTACACTCAGGAGACAAAATAATTCTATTTCCGTCTCCTGAAACTATCTAGGCGACGAGACATAAAGAACAAAGTCCGTCGCCTGAATGCTTTCATAGCCCTATGGACCGCTCACGAGACAAAATAATTCTATGTCCGTCTCCTGAAACTATCTAGGCGACGACACATAAAGAAAAAAGCCCGTCGCCTGAATGCTTTCATAGCCCTATGGACCGCTCAGGAGACAAAATAATTATATTTCCGTCTCCTAAAACTATGAAGGCGACGACACATTAAGAAAAAACTCCGTCGCCTGAATGCTTTCATAGCCCTATGGACCGACTTAGGCGACGAACTTATGACACTAAACTCGTCGCCTGAGTCTTAATGGGCGGGCCTGGATGGCCCTTGGCCTCTAACAACATCAGTCGACGAACACTTTTTCCGTCGCCTGAGTTAACTCCGCCGACGAACATACTGATGGTCGTCGACTGAATGGTGGAAGGATGAAAGTCACCCGACCACGACTCAGGCGACGAAAGTTCGTCGCCTGAGTCGTCAGAGGGCGAAAAACCCCTTTCAGGCGACGACTTCGGTCCGTCGCCCGAAAGGCCATCTGGCGTAGTGAAACCGTTCGTGATCCGATGTCATTGCCTCATAATCAACGTAACAAGCCAGGGGATGTATTAATATATCGAGATTGAAAACGTACTAAAATCCTTGATACACTCCCCGATCTCTTAAAATTGAGCAAACTTCTATGCATATGATGGCCACCCCAACCAGTCATGAAGATATATATGAATTTAATAACAAATTTAAACCAATTATTTTATATTGCATCGTTTTTGTTTCTAACGTTTGCTTGGAGTTTGCATAAACCCACACAGTACACTTGATAAATGGGGAATTCCCTGTGTATATGTATAGCAAGCAGGAGCATCTATATGATATACACAGGCAGGCATGGCAGCTGCAGCTTCCTCTTGGAGCAGTACAAGCGTCTGCTATGTGATGGTGGGAATAATGCTAGTGTTGCACTTTGTGGTGCCGACCGGTGCAGGCGTCACTCCAAGGAGGCGCTCGGCGCTTCAGACTGATCATGACATGCCTCTTGATAGCGATGTCTTTCGGGTTCCCCCTGGGTTCAATGCCCCTCAGCAGGTATGTATATTTGCACCCTCCTTTAATTTCCTTCTTTAACTAATTTGTATATTGAGGGGCCAGGTCTTTGGACCGGGATGATTAATGTTCAAATGTACACACGTAGGTGCATATAACACAAGGTGATTATGTGGGAAAGGGAGTATAATAATATCATGGATTACTCCGGTGGATCCCGGTTTAATTTCATTGGTGTATTGGAAGGACAAGAGTACCGTGAATCACACAGTTGAGGGTATAGTCACCAACTACACTTACTACAACTATGCATCTGGCTACATTCATCACTCTACCCTTACTAACTTGGAGGTACACCTTTAATTTACATATACTCCTTCTATAGTCTATACTGCCAATATATATGTATGTATGTATAGTATGTATAGAACGTATGTTGATCCGAACCTTTGGATTTACCAATAATTTGCAGTACCGGACTACTACTACAGCCTTGGGGAAGGCGTAAATTCAAGGAAGTTTTGGTTTGTGACTCCTCCTAAACCCGGTCCAGATGTCCCCTACACTTTTGGTGTAATAGGTGATCTTGGACAGACACCGGACTCGAACAGGACACTAGAACAATACCAGAAGAACCCGGCTGGAGGGCAAACTGTATTGTATGTCGGAGACCTTTCTTATGCCGACAAGTATCCAAATGGCGACAATGGGAGATGGGATACCTGGGGAAGGTTCATTGAGAGAAACGCCGCTTACCAACCCTGGATCTGGTCCGTTGGAGATCATGACCTAGACTATGCTCCAGATCTTGTAAGCGCCTTGCTATTCTATTTATTTAATCATGAATTTATACTTGAATATTAGCTGCAATCAAATATATGGTAAAACTGTTACTGGCATGTATGCATGCATGTATGTATGTATATGTAGGGAGAAAGAGAGCCGTTCAAGCCATTCACACATCGGTACCCCGTGCCTTATCAAGTGTCAAGAAGCAGTGAACCACTGTGGTACGCCATCAAGCGAGCCCGAGCCTCTGCCTACATAATTGTCCTGTCTTCCTACTCAGCTTACGGTAAGTGAACTAGCCATTGGATGTGTGTGTGTGTGTGAGATCCATATTCTCAACTTGCATTGCATATATTGTTGTTGTTACAGCGAGAGCCACCCCTCAATACCAGTGGCTAGAAAAGGAGTTTAAAAAGGTAAACAGGAGTGAGACGCCATGGTTGATCGTGGTGATGCACGCCCCGTTCTATAGCAGCTATGCCAACCATTACATGGAAGGCGAAGCCATGAGATTCACATTCGAGAAATGATTCAATAAGTACCAGGTTGATGTTGTTTTTGCCGGCCATATCCATGCATACGAGAGATTTGTAAGCACTTCGATCAGCTTGATTGATTGTTCTTAATCTACCTTTCATGCGCAACTGATCTCATGTATGCAATGAAAGGAACGCGTGTCGAATGTCAACTACAACATCACAAATGGACATTCCAAGCCCGTGAAGAACCTCTCTTCACCCGTCTACATAACCATTGGCGACGGAGGAAACCTTGAAGGATTAGATACCAAGTAATTAGCTTCATTTCACATACCGGCTTCATTTATAGATTCATATATGAAGGCTTCTTGAATTGAATATACGGTATCCCCTGGTGTTTAGGATGTACAGGCAGCCAAGCTACTCCGCATTCAGAGAAGCAAGCTACGGGCATGGAATACTCGATATCAAGAACCGGAGCCACGCACATTTCAGTTGGTTCCGTAACAACGGTGGCAAACAACATCCGACGACTCAATCGGATGGTACTTGGCTCTTGAACAGGCACAATTGCGGTCCTGTTAATGATACTACTGCTAGTTGTCCGACTAGCTAGACGAGCTTCAGCCTTAATTTCGGTTTGTTGGTTTTGCTAGCTATGTTTTTAAATGCAATAAGTTAAAGCCGAATGCATTGAGGTGTGTCATCACTTGGCATTGCAATCCTCTAGTTTGCCTTTAATTAAATTTCGCTATCGCTTGTTTTAAGTAAAAACAATTGAAAGGGACTGGCTTTCTCAATTGACTTGCCAGTAACAATTAGAATTATCTCTCGCCAAAATCCTTGTATTTGGAAATTTAGAGAATTTTGTTTCGGATCGGCCAAAAAGCAAAAAAAATTCCAAGATTAACCGAGATCGCAAAGTATTTTACGATTTAGGGTTCGTTTGGTTCAACGTGGGAATTGAAATTCCCGGGAAGTTATTTCATGGGAATTGAATTCCCAGGAAGTCTAATTTACGGGAATTGTGAAAATATGTTTGGTTAAATTTTTAGTTTAGAGGATTAAATAGGGGAATTGAGAATTTTTAAATAGAAAATGGGGGAATTGCAACTTACCTAGGGAGGAGGAGGTAAGTTAAATTCCTATGAAATGGAGGAATTGAACTTCCTGGGAATTTAACTTCCTGAGTTTTTCTGCGGAAAAAAATTCAACCAAACACATATATTTTAGCTACTTCCTGGGTTTTTTGTACTTCTTGGGTTTTTCCATTGCCAACCAAACGAACCCTTAGTTAAAGTGGGGTAAAGTCGCTATTTCATTTAAAATATATATATATATATATATAAAATATGTAAGTCGTTATTTCAAACAACGCTTTACTGATTTTTTTTATTTTAAAAATGTCATTTTAAATTGAAAAAAAAAACTAAAAAATATATATGGGAAAGTCGCTAACAACGACTCTCCTTTTTTTTTTTTTTTTCAAAACCATGTTGAAACAGCCATGGAGGGGCGCTCCTCCAGATCCGAATTCGGCTACCTCACTCAAATCAACTCCCAACTTCAGGCTCATGGAAATAATCTGTACAAATTACTTTGCCTACATGACTGATTCTAGGATTTTTCATCAATCGATCTGTTCCTATCAATGCTTGATCTCCACGCTTTTGAATCCTCAAACCCTTCCAGCAGATGCGAGAACATTGGATAAGAGCACAACTTCAGTCCAATTCGACTTCCTTGCCTTCAAATTCGGCTTCCTCACCTTCGAATTCGGCTTCTTAATTCGCTTCTGATTTCAACATCCTCGATGATGAGGTGCACCGAGAAGCATGATTTGGTTTGTTTCTCCGACCTACTTCGATCTCTCCACCTCTTGTTCGGCCTCTCTGACCTACTTCATCTTCCTCTTGCTCCTCCAAACATATTTCCGATGAAGGGACGTTGTCCATTGCTTTGCTGCTTTAATAGGTTTTGAGAAACAACGACTCTCACACACACACACACACACACACACACACACACACACACACACACACACACACACACACACACACACACACACACACACACACACACACACACACACACACACACACACACACACACACACACACACACACACACACACACACACACACACACCTTTGTGTTAAAGTGAAAATGAATCTATTTCCCGTACTTGGGCCGTGGATGCTAATAGTCCGATCCGAACCCGTCTCTCTTTCGTCTTCATCCTCCAGATCCCCGTTCGCTCCATTCAATCATTCACTTCCCGGATCCCCTTCCGTCTTCGATCATCCTCCAGCATCTCATCTCAACTCCTCTCCTCCCAGATCCCCTTCCTCCTTTATTCTTTCTGGATCTACGCCCGAGCTATCCCATCGACCTCTTCTCCCCCTTCTCTCGGTACCATCTTCTTGCCGCTCGTGACCTCCAGGTCGGGATGAAGAGGAAGCGGAGGAGGACGCATGAAGACGCCGCCTGAACCTTGGCGATCGGATCTAGGGATATCGATGCCGGAGTCCGACCCTCACCCTATGATTGGCGATCGCAAAGAGATGAAATCAATGTCAGATAAGTGAATTTCACTATCCCCAAATCAATTGATATGCTTCTACTAATATTTTTAAATGAATGAAGGCCGATTTTTCCAAATCAAATGATATGTTTCCAAGTATGGCAGCAAGCATCATATTATTGAAACTAGACATCAAATTTCTGTCTCAGGATGCTCAAACCTGCTGTCAATTTTTTAATGTCATTAGTTCCCATACTATGATGCTTGCTGTTACACTTGTGCTGCTGCTGAAATTTGATTTTCATTGGGTTAAAAGTAATATGAAAGAGGCTTTCTTCTTGAAGGCACATGCTTTGGCTGACTCCAACCAGGATGCATCATGCTCGTCAACTGTTATTATGCTACTGGAAGACGCCTTGAAATGCCCGTTTGACAGGCTTCGTGTTGTAGGAGAGGAAATCGAGTTTAAAATATAAAATATAGATCAAACCAGATTCGTGGCCCAACAAATAATTACAAGACTCCCTCCCTATGCAGTAGTAGGAAGTCAGGATCGATCCACGAGGAAGCGTGTCAGCATATCCCAGGTAGCTGTAAATCTCACAGGAAAAGGAAACAGAAAGACAGAAACAAAGAAACAAAGACAAAAATAACAAACGAAAGCAGAAATAAAAGCAAAGACACAAACTTGTCGATCTCGACTAAGATGTACTCGAGATAGACTAAAAACAGTGACAGCAGAAACTCAGAAGTAAACACAGAAACTCGATCTAGACAACAACGCACTCGATCTCGAGTAAACAGTACTCTAGATCGACTAAAACTACACTAGATCGACTAAAAAGACAGAAACTTTAAATTTGCAACTTCGAACACAGAACTCAGATTTCGGAAGAAATAAACTCAATATATAAAGAACTTCCAAAGCCAGGGTATCAACGCCACAACGATAACCATGCAAAGTAACACATAAAGGCATAAAAGATCATGCTTTCCATCAAAATAACTTTCGTTATTAACAAATAGGCATATAGAGGTTTTCGCATAAACCCTAATTGTTATTAACCCTTTTCACATAATTAACCCAAGTTGCATTAAGATCACTTTCGCTTCAATAACACAAACAAGGATCACCTTCAACTTTCACAAAAGAATCATGCTCATAGGGATAGAAGATAAATTGCATCAAAAGATTGTACCTTTACCGCAAAAGGATCACCTTCACCTTCACCTTACATGGCCACCGTCGGGCTCACCCCAGCCCCAGAAGTGGGTGGACTACTCGCTCTTCATCGCAATAGCAGACGTTGATGTATGAAAATAAACTTGCATTAAACTAAATTCAAAGTTTTGACAATCCCGGCACTCCAACTTTCGTTGAACGCCAAAACCCTAAAACCTTTGAACTCCTAAACCATCTATGTGGAACTACTTCTCTAACTTGTGAATTGAATGATTCTAAAATCAGCCCCTAAGACTTTATTTATAGTCTTCTACTCGTTATTCAAGGATAGAATATCTCTATCTTTATCTAAATCTATATCTAAAAGTTTAAAGATAAATAAATGCAGTTAAGGAATTAAATCTATAAGGGTAAATTATATCTAAAAGTAGCAAAATATCTTGCATGTGTAGGTAGCTCTTCTCCATAGATAAAACTTGATAGTTGTGGATAGATCTCGGACTCCTTCTCCTCCAAGGAAAGCAAAACCGCGTCGGACAACTCGGACAGCTCACCGTGTAACACGTCTTCAGAAGATCTCCTCGAGATCGAGTAGGGTTTACTCGAGATCGAGTAACGTGGTCGTCGACTATGACTCGGCTGGGCGTCTCGGGTAGCTGGTGCTCGATCAAGCTCGGTCATGTGGTTCTGGTGTCCTCGAGATCGAGTTGTGTCCTCGACATCGAGTAGAGTGGTTCTCGGCTTCTGCGTCCTCGACTTCTCGACTTGGCATAGCTCCTCGACTCCGGACATGGCATCAGGAAGTTGTCGATCTCGACCATTTTACTCGAGATCGAGTAAGGCTTCCGGAGTCGGGTTGATCCGACTCTCAGTTTCTCGATCAGTGCTTACTCGACCGATGTGCTCGGATAGTCTTTTTGTGGACATTGAGTAAGGTACTCTAGATCGAGTAAAGCTGGGCTCCCAGCTTGATTCGACTGGTTCTGCTGCTTCTTAACCTTGGACTTCTGTAGTTGATTTCCGACCTTTCTCAGAACTGCTGTAATTTGCCTCGAATTTTGCGAAATTAAACAGAAACAGGTGTAGATTCCATAATTTGGCAAATAAGCATAAACTACATAGATTCTGTATTATCTTAGCCCAAATGCATGAAATGTATGCTGAAAACGATATAAAAGTTACTGTAAAATATGGCGAATTATGCTCACAACAAACACCCCATACTTAAGCTTGCTTGTCCTCAAGCAATACTTTTATTTGTCATTCAGGGGAAGAAATCAAATCTCTCAACATCTTAGATTCATTGCCATATTTCCCTACAATCAATTACCATCCTCGAAAAGGTACTTGTGTCACAAATCCATGCATGTGCAATTTAAAAAGCAACATCTACTCACAAAAGGAGGGTTATGCAAAACAATTCATATGTGACAAAGCATTAATAATCAAGAGGACTTTAATTAAGCTCAATAAGGAGTAGATTGGTAAAAGGCTAAAGGTGGGCAATTTTTGGTAATGTGGTGCTAATAATCCGGGGAAATGGAGTATTTCCAAATTGAATTTCATACCACATTCTTTCTCATAAGATTCATCACATTCCATAATGCTTTTTCTTAATAATAATGCTTTTACCTCTCTAACCCCAGCACTGCCTTCTCGCGAGTCACAAACATGGGTGTCATGAATGGCCCCGGATACTTAGTGCTTTGGACTCCTCACCTGTGTGTCCCATCTCACTGAACTATTACCTCAGTAAGTAGGGTCGATCTACCTTTATCTCCCGAGGTGACCGGATTTTTTCTCACTCTTTAAATTTTCCACAATTTTGTAACATTCCCTCCAAACTCCAAATAATGATAACAACAACACAAACACCATATAACATCTCCATAATGTAACATCATTCTCAACATAATCCCCGGATAGGAAATAAGGTAAAGAATAGAAAATATTTAGATCATGTGGATCAATAATTGAAATAAGGCATAATATGGTTTTTGTGATGCATAAGCATAGGTGTGGCTAAGGAATACAACAATATGAGCATTATATGGAAATATAAAGTCCTCTATCCTCTTATCATGCAACATGTCAAAAGCAATATCAAATTTTACCTCCTTTCATGGTTTTCAAGAAAATATGCACTTCATTGTGACTTCCCTTTACTAGGCAATTTCATGCTATATCTCTAATGAATCCAATTTTGCATCGTTGAGTTCAATTTAGCTTCCATGACATTAATAAAAATTTTCAACGGGGGTAATTTTTCTCAAACTTTTGGGGTAATTTTTCTCAAACTTTTGGCAAGCATGCATATAAGCATATAATTCAATAATGAATTCCAAAATAGCCATGTATAAGCAATTCAAGAAATAATGCACAAATATGATCAAATATGTCAAATATGCACAAAGTAAGCCCTTCCCCCATCCCATACTTAAACATTACAGTGTCCTCACTGTATAAAAACAAGGGTAAAGAAAGAAACTCACTAGACATGTGTGTGCAGGGCCTCTCAATTTCGAATGAAAGAATCGCCTGGGCCGAGTCTGAATATAGCTTGCTTCTATCCATGGACCTGAGAAGTGTAGAAGACATATACCCACAATAGAAAAACTAAAAATGTTCAAAACCAAAAACAAACAAAAGCAACAAAGTCTCAAAAGTCCAAAAATAAATGTCTATGTACAAGCTCTAGATTTTATAGTCGCTAGGCCGACTTTCTCCATTAAGCTCAAGGTGGTATTTACAGGGCCCATGTAGCTTGGGCTTAAAAAAGGACTCCATTCTTGTCCATCAGCTATAATCCTCCAGAATGGATCTTGTTCACCACGAAAGGTCCCATCCTTTTCTTGTTGAATTTGTTAGGGAACCAATGATCTTTTGATTTAGAGACATAGAGCTTGTCTCCAACTTCATATTCTTTGGGTTCATCATTGGAAATCCTACATAAGCGCACATACCAAGGCAAACCTCTCCCATGTATAGATAAATCTTTAATGGAAATAGGAGAAGAAAGATCCATACCTTGGCTTACCTTCGCAGAAACGGAATCGGGGACTACGGTGTTTGGTCGATCTCGAGTAGTAGTACTCGATCTCGACAAGTCTTCAACTTCTGGTGGTGGGCTGCTCGTGGATGCAGGAGCTGGTGAGGCTTGGTTGATCTCGACAAGAATAGTCGATCTCGAGGAGTCTTGCCCGTCTGGTGGAATCAGCATCGAGGAAGGTGAAGTCGAGGCAGCGAGGTGGTGGTCGATCTCGAGTAGTCTACTCGATCTTGAGGAGTGCTCAACTTCTGTTTGGCTGCTTGACGACGCTGGTGCTGGTGGAGGTTTCTGATTCTGTTCGATATCGACCAAATTTCTCGAGATCGAGGAACTCTGGTCGATATTGACCCCATACTCGCTTCCTGTCAAGGCATCCGAAAAGTAGTTAGTCCAAATTGACGTACCGTGGTTTGTGTCGAGTGGATCCTCTGTTTCGTCGTTTAGGATGGTCATGATCTCCTCCACCTGGGCCTCCAAAACCCTCTTTTCCAGCTCTTTAGGAGTCATATTTCTTACCTTGGGCTCCCCGCAAGTGATGTAGCCGGCTGAGATAGATTTTTCCTCTTCCATTGGGCCTGTATGCCTTTCAGTTTTATTAAAGGAATACTCAATTACCTTATCGCTGATGTTGAAAGTGAGCACTCCTTTCCCCACGCTTATGTTGGCATCCACCGTCGCCAAGAAGGGTCTTCCTAGAATAATTGGACAAGCAGGGTCTTCCGCCATATCAATAACTAAGAAATCAGCAGGGACGAAAAACTTATCTACTTGCACTGGCACATTGTCCACCATGCCTGTTGGAATGACCACAGTGTTGTTGGCCATATACAGCTTAGCATCCACAGGATCTAGGGCACCTATCTTAATCTTGGACCAAATTGTTAAAGGCATTATGCTCACACTAGCTCAAAGATCACATAATGCATTAATTTTATATGGACCAAATCCAGTTGTTATAGCAAACATACCTGGATCTGGCCTCTTTTCAAGTATGTCCAAATGGCTGCACTCCTCTGTAATCTCAGCCATTGATCTCTTTTTGCTCAGAATCTCCTTCAGGAATTTGACATAGGATGGCATCTCATTAAGAGCTTATGTCAAGGGAATGGTGACATTGAGTTTCTGAAGCATCTTGATGAAGCGCTGAAATTTCTTTTATGCTGGGTACTTTGGAGATTTTGTTGGGAAGGGCAGCTTCTTTTTCTCATTTGGAGCCAGAACAGATGTTGGAGGTGTAGTAGTCTTCTCGATCTCGACTTGATCTTCCTCGATCTCGACAACCGTAGTCGATTTCGAGTTGTTGTGCTATGAAGACGAAGGATTTCCCAGTTGTTCCTGCAGATCGAGTTGCCCTTGCTCGAGATCGACTAAATTCTTGTCGATATCGACTTGCTGCTGGTCGATGTTGAGTTGTTTCTCAGCCCCTTTGTTCTGCTGTTTTCCGACCTCTGGCTCTTATAGTTGATGGCCGCTTCTGAGTTTTACAACAGCGATGTGACCAGTCTTTCCCTTGGGATTTGGTTCTGAAGATCCTGGGAGTGAACCTGATTGTCTGGGGACTCCTGCTGCTATCTTACCAATCGTTGTATCAACTGATTTCCACCATATATCAATCTCCCTAAGCCTAGAGTTGACGCCCTGAATCTGAGTGTAGACTGAGTTGAAGGATTGCTTGGTTTCTGTATGATTTCTCCGTATTTCCTCTAAGACAGTCTGTAGATCATCCTTTTTCTTGTCTCTTTCCGGATGTCCTGGAGCTCTGTAGGGTGGGGGGTTCCTAGGGGCACCTTGGTTCCATTGTGGTTGCTGAAACCTTTGGTCCCCCATGTAGCGATTGGGACCCCCTGCGTAAGCTGCCTCTTCATGGTATTCTGCCAGCCTGACTTGCTCAGTATGTGGGCACTCAATAGTGGTGTGCCTCTGTGATCCACATTCAATACAAGGCTGGTTGACAGAAAGATAATTTACTTGTTTGAGAAGCTTCTTATTCTGATCTCTGTAGTACTGCTCCCTAACATCCGGATCAATCTCTTTAGGGGGCTCATAGAGGGGCATGGATGGTGTTGGCCTGGCGTAGGGGTTCTCCTCATAGGTGACTGGAGTCCCATACTTGTTGTCATAATTGGTCAGCTTGTCGAGAGCAGCCCATGCGTTAGTAGGCGGCATTGTCAGATACTCATAGTGAGTATATGTGTTGATTCTGTCCTTTGCAGCCAAGTCCAGAGAATTGAAGAAGATCTCTTGAACTATGCAGGGTTGCTGTCCATATGTAGGGCATGATCGCAGTAGATCCTTATAGCGTTCCCAAGCCTTTGCCAGTGGCTCCTCAGGCTGCTGTTCGAAAGATGTGATCTTCTGGCGAATGAGCGCTGTCTTAGCAGGAGGAAAGAATTTGCTCATAAATTGCTGCTTCACTTGAGCCCATGTCTTGAGAGATCGTTATTTCAGTCCTTCCATCCACTTTAATGCAGGACCAGCCAGAGACCAACAAAATGCTTTCATCAGGATGTACTCCAAGGTGGTACCTTCAGCAAGAGTACGACACATGTCAGTAAAGTTGGTAATATGCCGCATAAGGTATTCATTAAATCTACCATGAAAAGCATGATTTTTAATTTCAATAAGGATTTGAGTGCGAATTTCATAGTTATTTTCAGGGATTAGAATGGCCGATTCAGGCACGATGAGAGTCTAGTGCATATAATCCTCTGCAGTGGTTGGGTATAGGACAAGCTCAGCTTCTGCGTGTTCCCATCCTGCTTTCTCAGCGGCGATAGCAGCATCTTTAGCGGCCAGTTCCCTTGTAAGCCTCGCAATCAGCTGTTCCTGTGTTTCTGTAGCCGCCATGGCTCTTTGCAGTTTAGCTCTGATGTGTAGAAGGCGTTCTGGTTCATCTAAGCCGTCAAACTTAGGTGGTTGACCAGAACGGCGCATACACCTGTAAAGTAACTAAAAAAAAAGTGAGATCTGACTACCTAAGGCGCGAATGATTGCTTCCCCGGCAACGACGCCAATTTGTTGTACGAGAGGAAATCGAGTTTAAAATATAAAATATAGATCAAACCAGATTCATGCCCCAACAAATAATTACAAGACTCCCTCCCTATGGAGTAGTGGGAAGTCAGGATCGATCAACGAGGAAGCGTGTCAGCGTATCCCAGGTAGTTGTTGATGTGAGCCTAATTTGCCATGTTTTACACTTACTTTTATATCGATTTCTGCATACATTTCATACATTTGGGTTAGAATAATACAAAATTTATGTAGTTTACACTTATTTGGAAATATATGGAGGTCTACACAAGTTTTTTATATATTTCGTAGAAATCGGACGCACTTTGGAGCTTAAAGGAAAGTCATGAAGAAGCTAAAAATGGTGCAGCTGGAGAAAATGCAACGTTTCGCCATTCATCATTCTAAATCAAGCTTTGATGTCTTCATGAGAGTTGTAGACCTCAGAAATATCTTTTCAACGCATGGTCATATGTGTCAATCCGACAAACGAGGACACGGGAAAGTGCGTTTCAAGAACAGAGCAGGATGCTGAAAAGACTGGTCGATATCAACCAAGCACACTCAATATCGACCAGATTTAGGTCAAAATTCTCCAAATCGACTCAGAGTTGGCCAGAATCGACAAAGCTGAAGAAATAGTGGTCAATGTCGACTTAACCAAGTCAATATCGAGTAACTCAAGTCAATATCGAGTACAAATCAACTCGATTTTCATCTCTAGAGTCAATATCGAGCAACTGAAGAGAAACCGAGGAAAATGCCAGGTCAATATCGACTGACCTTAGTCAATATCAACTGGACCCACGGCGGCGGATTCCGAGCTTAACTGACTTCTTGTTAAGTTTCTATCCTAAATCCGATGGAGATATTTTCGAGACCAAATTCTATCCACATCTGTCAAGAGCTATCAAGTCAAAGGAGAAGATATTTTATCCACATTGGATATAATTCCTTTATTCCATTTATTTATCTTTAAGCCTTTACATATTTAGATATAGATATAGATATACTTTCTTACCTTGATTAGCAAGGGTTGGAAGCCTATAAATAAAGCCTTAGGGGCTCGATTTTATTCATTCAATTTCAGAGAGAACAAGTAAGTAGTAGTAGAGAGAGAGTTTGTGGCGAGCAAGGTGGAAAGGCGAAAGCGGATTTGTCTTGTTTGGTTGTAAGCTTTATTTATTTAATTCAATGCTGATAGCACCTAGTTTTATATATTATTCATGTGCATTTAGGTTAGTTTCATGCATCATTTTAGAGTATTTTTATTGTCTTATTGTGTGGTTTCTGTATTATTTATGATTCGGAGATCTACACAAGCTTTGTTTGTGTTTTGTAGGTTTGGGTCGGTGATTAGGACTAAATTGCATGCATCTAATGGAAAGGGATTGAAAGAAAAGCAAAAGAGACGGGTGATAGAGCAAGTGTATCAAGCGAAACACTCAAAGGAGCTCAAGGTGGTGTAGCACAACTCGCGGGACTTAGGCGTTTGTGCAATTTTCAGCTTCAGCAAGCTGTCACGACTAGTGGGAGGCCTTCACGAGTCGTGACAGGTGAACTCATCTCTTTAAGGGCGTCTGCAGGCTGTCACGACCTGTGACAGGCTCTTCACGAGTCGTGACAGTGCTAGATCAGCCCAACCTTTCACATTTCCCCTGTTAAAACAAATGTAATGGCCAGATTTTAGGGGAGTTACGTTTTTGGGTTTTAGAAGAAAGCTCAGGCCGAAATTGGGGAGGGTAGTGGAGCTTTTTGTGTGAACTTTGGAGACTAGGATTTTTGGAGAAGAAAACTCGTTCGATCTATCAAATTCCGGTAAATTTCATTTTCATCTCTATTGTAAAATGTTTGACTTGCCGAATTTGATTGAATCAAGCATGTACTTTTCCATGAGTGGCTAGACTTCTTGTTCTAGGGTTGGGATTGTCCCGACAATGCGGAAATAGGCTTGTTCTTAGTATCTCTCGAATGATTCCTGAATTAGGTTGTGGTTTAATCATGTTGTGCTTATTCTAATTGATGTGAGTCGATTAGATCCGATTTAGGGTTTGAAATTGAAAGACTAAAACAACTATATTGGAATTTAGATGGTGAATTGAGACCGAAAAGGGATTAGGATCCATCAGAACTACATGATTAAACCCGAAGTTTATTGATCGAAAGTGAAACTAAACTTCTTGAGGATTCCTAGGTTATCATGGATGTTTTGGGAAATTTTGATATTATTCGGAGCCGAAAGGCGAAGTTAGTATGACTAATGCCTAAAACTCTACGAACTTAAAGGGCCTAAATCGGTTGCTTGAGCCCGAAAGGAGAATTGCTAACCGATTTAGACACATTCGCGCTAAACCCGAAAGGTGATGTGCAATTTGATTTTGAAATCACTCGAGCAAGAAAATATCTTATGCCTATTGACGATGCATTGTTGGTATATCCTTAATCCTAGAACGTTTCCCCCTTATATATTTCATAATACTTAATTGCTTTTCTTGGTTACATTACACACAAACACTCTCAAATCTGCTTGTTTATTCCGAACTTGGTCGAACTAGCTCGAAATTACAATCGATACTCCATTGGTCCTTGTGATACGACACTCGATATACTATAACTGAACCCCATACACTTGTGGGTGTAGGTTTTAGCCTATCAAGTTTTTGGCGCCGTTGCCGGGGACCGGTGCTAGTATCGATCGTCCTTTTTTACGACTAGTTCTCTAAGTTCTTTTTGTTGCTTTGATTTGTTTTTGTTTTTGGCCTCAGGTTGTGATTTGAATGCGAAAAACGAAAGGTTCTAGAAATCTATTGCCTATTGATCCTGAACCTGAACGCACATTCCACAAGAGAAGAGCTGAATAGAAAGCTGCTAGAGCTGATACGATGGCTGACGCAATAGCCAGATTGACAGAACTAGAGCGACAAATGGCTCAGAGAGATCAAGAAAACGCTGAACTTCGACAACAGCTAGCTGATCAACAACTACAACTTGGCCAACCAGAAGGTCCGACAACCTTAGGAGAGCGGATGGATCCTGCTCAGCTCCTATCACGACCAGGTGTTGTTCTTCCTGCTATAACACCTGCTAATTTTGAGCTAAAGCCTGCACTGTTGAATATGATAAGGCAGAATATGTTCAATGGGCTTCCTGCTGAGAGCCCTCATCAGGACATATCCACCTTCAAAGAATTGATGGATACAGTGAGAGTTCAGGGTGTCGCTCCTAAGAGTTGTTATTGCGATCATTCTCCTTCTCACTTGCAGGGAAAGCTAGACATTGGTACAACTCCATCCCTGCTGGCACAGTCACCACCTGGGAGGAACTGTCATGTGAGTTCCTGAATCAATTCTTCCCGCCAGCCAAGACTGCTGAGATGAGGCTGAAGAGAAATGCTTTTGTGGTTGGAGATGGGGAGAACATCCATGAATCGTGGGAAAGATTCAAGGATCTTTTGTTTGAGTGTCCTCACCATGGGATATCTAAGCTGAATCTGTTGTAGATTTTCTACAAGGCTGTTAGTGACAACACTAGAGTGCTTATTGACTCCTCATCCGGAGGAGAATTTTTGGAAATGGGAGCTGAAGATGCTTGGGCGTTCATTGAGAAGACGACTAAGAGATGTGGGAAATACTCACAACCCAGGGTGCTCTCTACTGTAAAAAAGGCTGCAGGGATCTATGAGGTGGATCCTACAACTTATAAGGATGCTAGATATGATTCATTGGCCGTTCAAATTAAACGTCTAGCCTCAGTAATGGAGAAGTCCTTGTCCACCAAGGAGGTGAGTGTT
Organism: Persicaria tinctoria; assembly: GCA_037127255.1. Lineage (NCBI taxonomy): Eukaryota > Viridiplantae > Streptophyta > Magnoliopsida > Caryophyllales > Polygonaceae > Persicaria > Persicaria tinctoria. Next base: position 28,870,108 of record JBANSL010000007.1, on the reverse strand, counting down.
GCGGGCTCTAGACCAGTGCCATGCCAGTTCTGTGGATCTCAAGATCACACTATTTCGGCTTGCCAGATCTACGCGTCCCAAGGTGATGAAAGTCAAGAGGAGGAAGTTGGCTACATGGGTAACAACTACAATAGGGGTCAAGGGTATAACCGAAACTTTAACAACTACAACCCTCGAGCGAGGGACCACCCTGGTTTCTCCTATGCCAACAAGCAAGCTGCAGAAGGGCCGCCTCCTGGTTTCCCACCAAAAGCCCCACCACAGAAGGACAAGATGGAGATAATGATGGAACAACTTATGGGAACCGTTAAGGGTCTAGCTGGAGAAGTCCAGAATCTCACTAGGGGGCAGAAAATGCTTGAGACTCAAGTAGCTCAGCAGGCCAACAACACCGCTAGGCCTACTGGTCAGTTTCCAGGGAAAACGGTAGATAACCCCAAGGGAAATATTTCTGCTGTGTCATTAAGGAGTGGTAAGCAGTTAGAAGATCCGAGGTCCTCCGAGCCAACTGGAGCTCAAGAGAATGCTAAGGAAGGGGAGAAAGCTGCTGAATCGGTGACAGAGCCACCATATGTCCCACCTCCTCCTTACAAGCCACCGCTTCCATTCCTACAAAGAAAGGCTCAAGCTCAGATTGAGAAGCAATACGGGAAGTTCTTGGAAGTGTTGAAGAAGCTCTATATCAACATCCCCTTCACCGATGTTTTATCCCAAATGCCCCCTTATGTGAAGTTTTTGAAGGAGATCCTCTCCAACAAGAGGAAGCTAGATGAGTGTTAGACAGTATTCCTTAATGAGGAGTGCAGTGCCTTAATCCAAAAAAAGCTACCACCTAAGCTGGAGGACCCAGGTAGTTTCGTTGTCCCTATTTCTTTTGGTCATGGTCCTGATTATAAAGCTCTATGTGATTTGGGAGCTAGTACAAGCTTGCTTCCTCTCTCTATTTGTAAAAATTTAGACTTAGGAGAGCTTAGGCCTGCTAGGATGCAACTTATTATGGCAAACAGGTCCGTAGCCCACCCCGCTGGTATCTTGGAGGATGTTCCTATAAAGGTGGGTAAGTTCTTTGTACCAGTTGATTTTGTTGTTTTAGATATGGACGCCGACATTCGTTGTCCTGTTATTCTTGGAAGGCCCTTTTTGGCCACTGCAGGTGCTGTGATTCATGTCCGGAAAGGGACTTTTTCCTTTGAATTAGGGGATGAGAAAATTGTGTTTAACCTCCCTAAATCTTTGAAAGCCTCTGTTTTTGAGGATGAATGTCACATGATTGTTGTAATAGATGAAGGAGCTCAAGAAGTCATGACGGAGGTGATTGAGCGAGACCCTCTAGAGCTATGTCTTATGGAGAGTGTGACTGATGCTGGTGATGATGAGCTACTTGCTGAAGTAGTTCAGGATTTGGAAGCTGTTGTAGAAGACCCCGAAGCTATTTTTGAGGTCTTGCAAAAAGATGAAAAAGACTTGGGAGGTGCGCCTAAGATGGAGTTGAAGCCACTTCCTTCTACTTTGAGGTATGAATTCTTGGGTCCTAAGAGTGCCTTTCATAATCTCCTCAATGAAAATGGGCATTCCATAATCTCCTCAATGAAAGCCCTTTTTGGCCACAAAGGGCCTTCCATAATCTTCTACTTTGAGGTATGAATTCTTGGGTCCTAAGAGTGCCTTTCGGTTTATGGAATTCCTTCTACTTTCGGCACCTTATGGAAGCCATATATGAGAATGCCTTTCGGTTTGTGTAATACCTTTGCATATATGAGAATGCCTTTCGGCACCTTATGGAAGTGTTCATGGATGACTTTTCTGTGTATGGTTCCTCTTTTGATGCTTGCTTGTCTAACTTGTCTCGAGTCTTGCAGCGTTGTGAAGAACTGAACCTTGTCTTGAACTAGGAGAAATGTCATTTATGGTAAGGGAAGGTATTGTCCTTGGTCATTTAGTTTCTAACCGTGGTATTGAGGTGGATCGAGCTAAGATAGATTTGATTGAGAAATTACCACCCCCTACATCGGTTAAGGGCGTTAGGAGTTTTCTAGGCCATGCTGGCTTCTATAGGAGGTTCATTAAGGATTTCTCTAAAATTGCTAAGCCTCTTTCTAACTTGCTAATGAAAGATGTTGTTTTTGATTTTTCTCCAGCGTGTCATGAGTCCTTTTGCAGGTTGAAGGAGGCATTGATCTCAGCTCCTATTATGCAGTCTTCTGATTGGGATCTCCCATTCGAGATAATGTGTGATGCCAGCGACTACGCAGTTGGGGCCGTGTTGGGTCAAAAGAAGGATAACAAGCTCCATGCTATCTACTATGCTAGTAGGACTTTGGATGAAGCTCAGAAAAATTACGCCACAACAGAGAAGGAATTGCTTGCTATAGTCTTCGCTTTTGAGAAGTTTCGGTCTTATCTGGTGGGTGCTAAGGTAATTGTGTATACGGATCATGCTGCGATCCGATACTTGCTGCAAAAGAAAGATGCAAAGCCGCGTCTGATTAGGTGGATCCTTCTTCTCCAAGAGTTCGATTTGGAGATTAAGGACAAGAAAGGCGTGGAGAACCTGGTTGCTGATCAGTTGTCTAGATTACCGCCGGAGCAACTAGAGCACACTTCATCTGAACCTCCCATCGATGAATCTTTTCCGGATGAGCATCTACTTGATTTCGCCGCTAAGATATTGAGCACCACTGCTGAGGTACCATGTTATGCTGATTTTGTGAATTACATTGTATGTAATGAGTTGCCTGGTGGTCTGTCATTTCAGCAAAGGAAGAAATTCTTGAAAGACGTTGTGTATTATTATTGGAGCGAGCCATACCTTTTTAAAAGGTACTCCGATGGGCTTTTCAGGAGATGCATCCGAAGTGAAGAAGTCCTTAGTGTTATCAAACATTGTCATTCTCTACCAGTTGGAGGTCATGCTAGTACCTCCAAAACGGTGGCCAAGGTATTTCAATCTGGTTTCTATTGGTCTACTATGTTCAAATATGTTAGAGAATTTGTTGTTTCTTGTGATGAGTGTCAAAGGACAGGGAATATCTCGAGGAGAAATGAGATGCCGCTGAATAGCATTTTAGAGGTTGAGTTGTTTGATGTGTGGGGAATCGATTTCATGGGGCCTTTTCCATCTTCTGGGCCATACAAGTATATACTTGTGGCGGTGGATTATGTGTCGAAATGGGTTGAAGCTGTGGCAACCCCCACCAATGATGCTAAGGTAGTCACAAAGTTTATCAAGAATGTGATCTTTTCGAGGTTTGGGGTTCCTCGATTTCTGATTAGTGATGGAGGTTCTCATTTCATTGAGAGGAATTTTGAGGCTTTGCTGAAGAAGTATGGAGTTCATCACCGGATTGCAACCCCATACCATCCTCAAACAAGTGGGTAAGTAGAGGTCTCTAACCGGGAGATAAAGAGCATCTTGGAGAAAACTGTGTCTCGCTCCCGAAAGGATTGGGCAACAAAGTTAGATGATGCCTTGTGGGCTTACAGAACCGCCTTTAAGACTCCGATTGGTACTACTCCATACAAGCTGGTGTACGAAAAATCTTGCCATCTCCCAGTTGAGTTAGAGCACAAAGCCTATTGGGCGATTAAGACACTAAATTTGGATATGAAGCTAGCGGGAGAAAAGCGGCAATAACAGTTGCAAGAGCTTGAGGAGTTGCGTTTGGAGGCTTATGAGAATGCCAAGATTTACAAGGAGAGAACTAAAAAGTGGCATGACAAGCACATCGTACCTAAGGAGCTTCAAGAAGGCGACCTCGTCTTACTCTTCAACTCGAGGTTGAGATTGTTTCCGAGCAAGTTAAAGTCGAGGTGGAGTGGCCCTTTTACGGTAAAGAAGGTTTATCCACATGGTGTTGTTGATGTTTAGAGTGAAAGGACCGGTGAGTTCAAAGTTAATGGTCAAAGGTTGAAGAAGTATTTCACCGGACATCCGATCGAGAGGGTCATTTCCGTCGACCGTCTTGATCCAAGCACTTGAAGGTGATGGAAGGTCGGCTTCAGACCTTAAACTAGCGCTTCTCGGGAGGCAACCCGAGGTAAGTAGTAGGTAAATTTTTCTTTCTTTTGTTTCTTTTGCCTAAAACAGGTCCCATGAGTCTTAGTATTGAGTTTAGGCCTTACCTTTATTTTGTTGAGAAGTCTCACGAGTCGCGGGGAACCGCCTTGATCCCAGCTCCGCCTACTGATGGCTCTCACGAGTCGCGGGTAAGTCTCACGAGTCGTGGGGACTTGTTTATATGCTTATCTTATTTTATTTTTCTTTTCTTTTTCTTCCTTTTTCGGTTTAAGTATTCAGAATTATATTTTCAAAAAAAAAAAAAAAAAACAAAAGAGAGAAACGAAGAATGCAAGTTGCGTTCTCTTCTTCAACCTTGCAATCTCGCTGTCCCCCTTGCCTCGCCCCATCTACGCCAGCGCTCAGCACCACCCGCACCCAGCCGCACCGGAGCGCCCTGCCACCAGCACCCACCAGGACAGGCGCCCCCATCTCCGTCTGCGTCACCGTCAGCCACCAATAACTCCGCGCCGCCCTCTCGTGCCCACCATAAACCCAATTTCTCAAATCCCAAATTTCCCTTTTTGCTCTTAATTTTGTCGAAATCTCTGGCTACCCAAGGTATTATTCTACTCTAACCTTGTTATTCCTTCAATTTGTGATGCTAAATTGTGAGAATCATGCGAGTTGTGAATACTTAGGGTTTATGAGGAAGTATTTGGGGGTTTTGTGATTGAATTGTTACTTTGGGGGAACTATTTGTTTGAGATAAAATGGGGATTTTTGGTTGTTTAATGTCATGCTTGATTGGCACCATCAAAGTTGAGAATGTGGATTGACCTAGCTTGTTAATGGGATGATTTTGGTTATTTGGCAAGTTAGGCGTTTGAATGGTGCATTGAGGTTTAGGCTAAATGACAAGTATGGGGTGTGTTTTGCAACATTGGGTTGCAACATTGCCCTTGCTTTACCTCTGCTTTCTCCTACTTGTGTACTTACATTGGGCATGTTTGCTTTTGGCTTGTGTTTTTGGTGTTTTGCTAAATTTTGTGTGTAGGATATGGCGGGAGGGTCAAGAAAGCTAAAGTCGGTTGCTTCTTCTTCATCACGGGCTATCGATGTTGTGCAATTTGCTAATGCCGATCAAAAGAAGAAATATGAGGAGCATATGAAGAGGACGCACATAGGCACATGTTGGTACCATGTCGCTTCTATGCAAGCTTTGGGACTTCAAGATGAGATTCCGCACCTCATGGCGACTATCGGGGCGGACACCTTGTTGAGCATGCACTACCCCTCTTATCCGGCATTGACTTCTGAATTGCTTAGCACATTTAAGATGGTAAAGAAAAGTGTGTGGGATAGTAGGGTCACCATTACATTCCGACTTGGAAACGAGGAGTTTGAAATCGATATGAAGGACTTGAACGGATTCCTCTCGTTCCCCAAGAATTGTGACGATCATAAGGTCACGACCAAGGACCTCAAGCACTTTTGGCTTCAACTTGTTGTTGCAGGAGGTAATCGAGTATGAAATAAATATAGAATAAAGTTCAGACTGACTTCCCTGTCTCAGCAAATAATACAAGACTTCCTCCCGTTGTAGTAAGAGAAAAGTCAGGATCGAATCCACGAGGAAGCACGTCAGCAGTTCTCAGGTAGCTGTAAATTCTCACAACAGCAGAGCAGACCAGACAGAATCGCAGAAACAGAAAGAAAGAAACAAATAAACCCGGCAAGGGCAATAAAAATAAAAAGCAAAGAACAAGTAAACTAAAGACAGAAAGTAAAGCCGCAAATAAAAGCAAGGCAATACACTGGTCGATCTCAACGACAGCAACTCGAGATAGACAAAGACAGTCGACAACAGTAACTCAGAATCGAAAACGAAGAAACTCGACAAAGACAAGTCAACTCGACCTCGACAAGAGGTCCTCGATCTCGACAAAGGAAAGCAAAGACAGAAACTTTAAATCGACAAAAGCAGAAGAAAAGACAACTCGACTAAGACAACCCCTCCTCGACCTCGACAAAGGTGTACTCGAGATCGACAAAGGCTGGTCTATGTCGACAGGAACAGATCGAAAGCACAAAATCGCAGATTTTCGACAGAATTCAGAAATTTGACAGAAATTAACTCAATATATAAAAAGACCTCCAAGGCCAGGGTTTCAATACCACAACGATAACCATTCAAAACAACACATAAAGGCATAAAAGATCATGCTTTCCATCAAATAACTTTCGTCATTAACAAATAGGCATATAGAGGCTCTCGCATAAACCCTAATTGTTACTAACCCTTTTTCACATAATTAATCCAAGTTGCATTAAGATCACTTTCGCTTCAATAACACAAACAAGGATCACCTTCAACTCTCGCAAAAGAATCATGCTCATTAGGATAGAAGATGAATCGCACAAAAGATCTGACCTTTATCGCGTCGCCTCACATAGCCACCGTCGGGCTCACCCCAGCCCCAGAAGTGGGTGGACTACTCATGCCTCATTGCAATAACAGACATTGATTGATGAAAGAAACTGAATTGCATAAACTAAATTCAAAGCCTTTACAATTTTGGCAATCAACTTTCGCAAAAAGCCAAAACCCTAAAAACCTTAGAACTCCCTAAACTTCTCTGTGGAACTAACTAACTGTGTCTTGAATTGGATCTTGAATTGGAATTTCTGAAAAACCAGCCCCATGGGCTTTATTTATAGCCTTCATTCCCTAGCTAATCTAGGAAAGAAGATATCTATCTATATCTAAATTGCTTAAAAGATAAATAAATGTTTAATGGAAATAAATCCATAGGGAATAGACAAAACTAAATAGGGAAATATGTCTTCATGTTGATAGATCACCTTCCATAGATAGAACTTGATAGATCGGGATAGAATTTTCCGCCTTCGCGCCCAAGAAACTCCAATTCTACTCGGACAAGGCTTCATCGAGCAGCTTCTGGAAGCTGGGTCTACTCGACCTCGACAAGGTCTCGTCGACCTCGAGTAGGGTTGCTCGGACTGGGCTCCTCGGGTGACTTCTGCTCGATGTGGCTCGGACTGGGTTTATTGGCGCTCGTCGACCTCGAGTTGGCCTCGTCGGCCTCGACAAGGGTGGCTCCGTCGACTAGCCCTCCTCGAGTGTCTCTCCTCGGCAAGCTCGGTCATGCTCGGACATGTATCAAGGTCTTCGTCGATCTTGACAAGAGTTAGTCGAGATCGAGTTGGGTCTTCGCTTCCGCTCCCGCGAGCTGGCTCTTCCGCTGGCAGCGGGTGACTTCTTCCGCGGCAGCGAGTTTCCTTTTCCGCTGCAGCGAATGCTCCTGGTCGCCCTCGGCTTCGTCCTCGGACAACTTCTTCTCGTCGATTCCGGATCTGGGCGTATGGGCTTCGTTGACCTCGACCAGGGCTTGTCGAGGTCGAGTTGGGTTCCGGAGCTGGGGTTGCTGGCTCTCTCGACCAAGGTTTGCTCGACAGGTTGGTGCCCGGACATGCTCGTCTAGGTCGAGTAGACCTACTCGATGTCGAGTAGACTTGGCTCTTAGACTTGTTCCGCTGCTTTGACCTTGGACTTCTGTAGTGTTTTTCCGAGCTTTTCCGACCTTCTGTAGAATTGCTGTAAACGCCTCGATTTCTGCGATTTAAACAGAAACTGGTGTAGATTCCATAATTTGACAAATAAGCATAAACTACATAGATTCTGTACTATCTTAGCCCAAATGTATGCAATGTATACAGAAATCGATATAAAAGTTGTTGTAAAACATGGCAGATTAGGCTCACAACAAACACCCCATACTTAAGCTTGCTTGTCCTCAAGCAATACTTTTATTTGTCATTCAGGGGAAGAAATCAAAACTCTCAACATATTAGATTCATTCTCATATATATCCCTGCAATCATTTACCATCCTCGAAAAGGTACTAGTGTCACAGATTCATGCATGTGCAAATATATCAAAGCAACATCTACTCACAAAAGGAGGGTTATGCACAAACAATTTTTATGTGACAAAGCATTGATAATCAAGAAGACTTTAATTTAAGCTCATGAAGGAGTAGATTGGTAAAAGGCTAAAAGGTGGGCAATTTTTGGCAATGTGGTGCTTTTGATCCGGGGAAATGGATCACTTTCAAATTTTGAGTTTCATTCCACATTCTTTCTCCCTTTGATTCATAACCTTTCATATTGCTTTTTTCAATAATAATGCTTTTACCTCTCTGACCTCAGCACTGCCTTCTCGCGAGTCACAAACATGGGTGTCATGAATGGCCCCGGATACTTAGTGCTTTGGACTCCTCACAATGTGTCCCATCTCTCCAAACTATTATCTCAGAGAGCAGGGTCAATCTACCTTTATCTCCTGAGGTGATTGGATTTTCTTTCACTCATTAAATTTTCCATATATTTCAAACAATTTCCTTCCAAACTCCAAATATGATAATTATCACAACAACCATATAACATCTCCATAATGTAACATCATTCTCAACATAATCCCCGAATAAGGTAAAGAATGGCAAATATTTGGATCATGTGGAGCAATATTTGAAATAAGGCATATTATGGCTTTTGTGATGCATAAGCATATGTAAGGCTAGGATTATAACAATGATCGAGCATTATATGGAAATATAAAGTCCTCCATCATCTTATCATGCAATATGTCAAAAGCAACTTCGAATTTTACCTCCTTTCATGGTTTTCAAGAAAATAATGCACTTCATTTCGACTTCCCTTTACTAGGCAATTTCATGCTATATCTCTAATGAATCCAATTTTGCATCGTCGAGTTTAATATAAGCTTCCATGACATTAATCACAAAAATTTCAATGGGGGTCATTTTTATCAAATTTTTGGAAAACATGCATATAGGCACATAAATCAATAATGAATTCCAAAATAGCCATGTAGCAATTCTAAGCAATAATGCACAAAGTAATGTCAAATATGGTAATTATGCGAAATATAAGCCCTTCCCCCACCCCATACTTAAACATTACAGTGTCCTCACTGTATAAAAGAACAATGTAAAGGGTAAAGAAAAAAACTCACAAGACATGAGTGAAGAGCCGCAAAATTTCAAATGGAGCACCTCCTGGTCCGAGTATTAATGTAGCTTGGTTCTATCCATTGACCTGAAAAAGTAGAAGACATATACCCATAATAGCAAAACTAAAAACCAAAACAACAAAATCTCAAATGTCCTAAAAAGTCTATGTACATGCTCTAGATTTTATAGTCGCTAGGCCGACTTTCCATTTAGCTCAAGGTGGCATCTGCAGGGCCCATGTAGCTTGGGCTTGAAATAAGACTCCATTCTTGTCCATCAGCTGTAATCCTCCAGAATGGATCTTGTTCACCATGAACGGTCCCATCCGCTTCTTGTTGAATTTGTTAGGAAACCAATGATCCTTTGATTTAGAGACATAGAGCTTGTCTCCAATTTCATACTCCTTAGGCTCATCATTGGAAATTCTGCACAATCGCACATACCAAGGCAGACCTCTCCCATGTATAGATAAATCTTTAATGGAAATAGGAGAAGAAAGATCCATACCTTGGCTCACCTTCGCAGAGACGGAATCGGGAACCACGGTGTTTGGTCGATCTCGACTAGGGCTAGTCGAGATCGACGAGGCTGCTGGCTCTGGTGGTGGTTTGGTCGAAGAGGCAGAAGTCGATGAAGAAGGCGACTCGTCGACCTCGAGTAGGCTACTCGACATCGACAAGGACTCTGCTCCTGGTGGCTTGCTCCTCGAGAAAACAGGGTTTGGTGGTGCCGACTGGTGGTCGATCTCGACTAGGGTGGTCGAGGTCGACGAGGGTTTCCCTCCTGGTTGCTGCGGCGTCGAGGAAGCAGGGACTGCTGGCTCCGAGTTGTGGTCGACCTCGACAAGCCTTGTCGAGATCGACGAGGCTGGTCCTGGCTCTGCTGGTGTGCTCGAGGAAAGCCTAGTCGACTTAGGGTTCTGGTGGTCGATCTCGACGAGCCTCCTCGAGGTCGAGTAGGGCTGTTCCTCTGGTTTGCTGCCCGACGAAGCCGGCTCTGGTGGAGTCTCCTTGGTATGGTCGAGATCGACTAGGGTTCTACTCGATGTCGAGGAGCCCTGGTCGATCTTGACCCCATACTTAGCTCCTGTCAAGGCATCTGAAAAATAATGAATCCACAAGGACTTACCTTGGTCTGTGTCAATGGGATTCTCCGTGTTTTCCTTGAGGATTGCCATGATTTCCTCCACCTGGGCCTCCATGTCCCTTTTTTCTATCTCCTCAGGGGTCATATTTCTGACCTTGGGTTCCCCACAGGTGATGTAGCCAGCTGAGATAGATTTGACCTCTTCCATTGGACCTGTATGCCTTTCAGTTTTATTAAAGGAATACTCAATTACCTCATCGCTGATGTTGAAGGTGAGCACTCCTTTCCTTACGCTTATGTTGGCATCCACCGTTGCCAAGAATGGTCTCCCTAGAATAATTGGACAAGCAGGATCTTCTTGCATATCAACAATTAAGAAATCAGCAGGAACGAAGAATTTACCTACTTGTACTGGGACATTTTCCACCATGCCTGTTGGAATGACCACCGTGTTGTTGGCCATGTAAAGTCTAGCATCCACAGGCTCCAGGGCACCTATCTTAATCTTGGACCAAATCGTTAAAGGCATAATACTAACACTGGCTCCAAGATCACATAGGGCATTAATTTTGTAAGGACCAAATCCAATAGTTATAGCAAACTTACCTGGATCCGGCCTCTTCTCCAATATGTCCAGATGGCTGCACTCCTCTGTGATTTCTGCCATCGATCGCTTTTTGCTCAGAATCTCCTTCAGGAACTTGACGTAGGACGACATTTCATTGAGAGCTTCTGTGAAGGGGATGGTGACGTTCAGCTTCTGAAGCATCTTGATGAAGCGCTGAAATTTTTTCTCTGCTGGGTCCTTTAGAGATTTTGTGGGGAAAGGCAGCTTCTTTTTCTGATTTGGAGCCAGAACAGACGTCGGAGTTGCTGCAGATTTCTCGACCAAGGGCTCCTCGACATCGACCAGATTGGGCCCAGTCGAGTTGCTGTGTGGTGCTGACGAAGATTCTGGAATTTTCTCCTCGAGGTCGACTAGGGTCTTGTCGAGGTCGAGTAAGCTTTCCTCGAGATCGACTGGGATCTGGTCGAGATCGACTAGAGATTTGTCGACCTCGACTTGCTGTTCCTCGCTGTCTTGCTGCTTTCCGACCTTTGGATCTTGCAGTTGATGGCCGCTTCTGAGTTTCACAGCGGCGATGTGTCCAGTCTTTCCCTTAGGATTTGGTTCTGAAGATCCAGGGAGTGCGCCTGACTGTCTGGGGATTCCTGCGGCTAGCTGACCAATCTGTGTATCAACTGTTTTCCGCCATATATCCATTTCCCCAAGCCTATAGTTGACACCTTGCATCTGAGTATAGACGGAGTTGAAGGACTGCCTAGTTTCTGTGTGGTTTCTCCGTATTTCTTCCAGGACCAGCTGTATATCATGCTTTTTCTGTTCCCTTTCTGCATCCTCATGGTGTTCTGCCAGCCTGACTTGCTCTGTGTGTGGGCACTCAGGAGTGGTGTGCCTTTGCGATCCGCATTCTATGCAAGGCTGGTTGACAGAGAGATACTTTACTTGCTTGATGAGATTCCTATTCTGATCTCTGTAGTATTGCTCCCTGACATCTGGATCAATCTCCTTTGATGGCTCATAGAGGGGCATGGATGGTGCTGGCCTGGCGTATGGGTTCTCTTCATAAGTTGTAGTAGACCCATACTTGTTGTCGTAGGTAGTGAGCTTCTCCAGCACTCCCCATGCGTCACTTGGCGGCATTGTCAGATACTCGTAGCGAGTATAATTGTTGATTCTGTCCTTAGTGACTTGATCAAGAGAGTTGAAGAAGATCTCCTGAATGATGTAGGGTGGCTGTCCATGAGTAGGGCAAGATCGCAACAGTTCCTTGTAGCGCTCCCATGCCCTTGCCAGCGGTTCCCCTTTCTGCTGTTTAAAGGCGGTGATTTTCTGGCGGAGATGTGCTGTTTTGGGAGGTGGGAAGAATTTGTTCAGAAACTCTTGCTCTACTTAGGCCCAGGTTGTGAGTGATCTTGCCTTTAGCCCTTCCAACCATTTCAGTGCAGGCCCAGCAAGAGACCAGCGAAAAGATTTCATCTTAACATATTCCAAGGTTGTACCTTCTGCAAGAGTACGACACATATCATGAAAATTAGTAATATGTTCAAGAGGGCACTCATTAAATCTGCCGTAAAAGGCATTATTTTTAAGCTCTATAAGAAATTGAGTGCGAATTTCAAAAGAGTTTTCAGGGATTAGAATCGCCGATTCAGGCACGACCAGAGTTGGGTGCATGTAGTCCTCTGCCGTGGTTGGATACTAGGCAAGCTCAGCCTGTGCTTGTTCCCTTGCTGCTCTCTCAGCGGCGATAGCAGCATCTTTAGCGTTGATAGCGGCATCCCTTGTGGCTAGTTCCCTAGTAAGCCTAGCGATCAGCTGTTCCTGTGTCTCTGCAGCCGCCATGATCCTTTTGAGTTTGGAGTGGATGTGTAGGTAGTGCTCCGGTTCGTTTAAGCTGTCAAACTCAGGTGTTTGACCAGAACGACGCATACACCTGCAAACTAACTCAAAGAAACAGTGAGAACTGACTACCTAAGGCGCGATTGATTGCTTCCCCGGCAACGGCGCCAATTTGTTGTTACAGGAGGTAATCGAGTATGAAATAAATATAGAATAAAGTTCAGACTGACTTCCCTGTCTCAGCAAATAATACAAGACTTCCTCCCGTTGTAGTAAGAGAAAAGTCAGGATCGAATCCACGAGGAAGCACGTCAGCAGTTCTCAGGTAGCTGTAAATTCTCACAACAGCAGAGCAGACCAGACAGAATCGCAGAAACAGAAAGAAAGAAACAAATAAACCCGGCAAGGGCAATAAAAATAAAAAGCAAAGAACAAGTAAACTAAAGACAGAAAGTAAAGCAGCAAATAAAAGCAAGGCAACACACTGGTCGATCTCGACGACAGCAACTCGAGATAGACAAAGACAGTCGACAACAGTAACTCAGAATCGAAAACGAAGCAACTCGACAAAGACAAGTCAACTCAACCTCGACAAGAGGTCCTCGATCTCGACAAAGGAAAGCAAAGACAGAAACTTTAAATCGATAAAAGCAGAAGAAAAGACAACTCGACTAAGACAACCCCTCCTCGACCTCGACAAAGGTGTACTCGAGATCGACAAAGGCTGGTCTATGTCGACAGGAACAGATCGAAAGCACAAAATCGCAGATTTTCGACAGAATTCAGAAATTTGACAGAAATTAACTCAATATATAAAAAGACCTCCAAGGCCAGGGTTTCAATACCACAACGATAACCATGCAAAACAACACATAAAGGCATAAAAGATCATGCTTTCCATCAAATAACTTTCGTCATTAACAAATAGGCATATAGAGGCTCTCACATAAACCCTAATTGTTACTAACCCTTTTTCACATAATTAATCCAAGTTGCATTAAGATCACTTTCGCTTCAATAACACAAACAAGGATCACCTTCAACTCTCGCAAAAGAATCATGGTCATAAGGATAGAAGATGAATCGCACAAAAGATCTGACCTTTATCGCGTCGCCTCACATAGCCACCGTCGGGCTCACCCCAGCCCCAGAAGTGGGTGGACTACTCACGCCTCATTGCAATAACAGACATTGATTGATGAAAGAAACTGAATTGCATAAACTAAATTCAAAGCCTTTACAATTTTGGCAATCAACTTTCGCAAAAAGCCAAAACCCTAAAAACCTTAGAACTCCCTAAACTTCTCTGTGGAACTAACTAACTATGTCTTGAATTGGATCTGGAATTGGAATTTCTGAAAAACCAGCCCCATGGGCTTTATTTATAGCCTTCATTCCCTAGCTAATCTAGGAAAGAAGATATCTATCTATATCTAAATTGCTTAAAAGATAAATAAATGTTTAATGGAAATAAATCCATAGGGAATAGATAAAACTAAATAGGGAAATATGTCTTCATGTTGATAGATCGCCTTCCATAGATAGAACTTGATAGATCGGGATAGAATTTTCCGCCTTCGCGCCCAAGGAACTCCAATTCTACTCGGACAAGGCTTCGTCGAGCAGCTTCTGGAAGCTGGGTCTACTCGACCTCGACAAGGTCTCGTCGACCTCGAGTAGGGTGGCTCGGACTGGGCTCCTCGGGTGACTTCTGCTCGATGTGGCTCGGACTGGGTTTACTTGCGCTCGTCGACCTCGAGTTGGCCTCGTCGACCTCGACAAGGGTGGCTCCGTCGACTAGCCCTCCTCGAGTGTCTCTCCTCGGCAAGCTCGGTCATGCTCGGACATGTCTCAAGGTCTTCGTCGATCTTGACAAGAGTTAGTCGAGATCGAGTTGGGTCTTTGCTTCCGCTCCCGCGAGCTGGCTCTTCCGCTGGCAGCGGGTGACTTCTTCCGCGGCAGCGAGTTTCCTTTTCCGCTGCAGCGAATGCTCCTGGTCGCCCTCGGCTTCGTCCTCGGACAGCTTCTTCTCGTCGACTCCGGATCTGGGCGTATGGGCTTCGTCGACCTCGACCAGGGCTTGTCGAGGTCGAGTTGGGTTCCGGAGCTCGGGTTGGTGGCTCTCTCGACCAAGGTCTGCTCGACAGGGTTGTGCCCGGACATGCTCGTCTAGGTCGAGTAGACCTACTCGATGTCGAGTAGACTTGGCTCTTAGACTTGTTCCGCTGCTTTGACCTTGGACTTCTGTAGTGTTTTTCCGAGCTTTTCCGACCTTCTGTAGAATTGCTGTAAACGCCTCGATTTCTGCGATTTAAACAGAAACTGGTGTAGATTCCATAATTTGACAAATAAGCATAAACTACATAGATTCTGTACTATCTTAGCCCAAATGTATGCAATGTATACAGAAATCGATATAAAAGTTGTTGTAAAACATGGCAGATTAGGCTCACAACACAACTCACCGGTCGCTCTGATTACAGCACGAGCTCATCTTCGAGTGTCGACATTGTCCACCCACCTTTTCGCATCAGCCAACGTCTTCTTGGGAACACAATATACGCGCGGAGTGAGTGCACCAAATTACGACAAGGGGAGTTGATTTGCCTTTGGTGCATGGTCCACAAACGCCCCATCGATCTGGCTGCCGAGGTCGCCTCTAAGTTAGTCGCTCTTGCCGCCACTCCCAAAGGACCAGTTCACATAGGAGGACTCATTGCCAGACTTGCCGATTCGTGCAATATTGACCTCTCCAAGTACTCTTCCATCCCCCCTCAGTATGTGGATTTAGCTCATCTGAAGAGTTCAGGGATCATTCAGGGGGATGTGTCCTCTTATGCTTTAAAGATCAATTAGATAGGGAGGTTCAAGCCATTTTGTGATGGCCCTGCCAGCGTAGAAAACCGAGTTGATTGGTATGAGTCTTGGGTCGGAAGTCCCACTCCGCACAGAGATGATGAGAGAGAGGACAACGAGATGGCTGATGATGCTCCCGAAGATGGTCTCATGGGTGATTCAAGTCATCATGAGAACGGGGGAGCTTCTTTGGATGAGCAGATTTTTTCCCTCCATCAGGATATGAAGGATTTACGTACTCACGTCGATGACCAGTTTTCTGAGGTCTTTCGACGACTGGATTTTCAAGATCACCTTCAGAAACAGATTTACTACCATGTGACGGGTCATCTATATGACCAAGATGCCCTTTTCCCACCACCGCCTACCTAGGAATTTGTGAGTCTCTCCCTTCCTCTTGTTTATTTCTACATTGGGGACAATGTAGGAGTTAAGTATGGGGTGGGGTGTACATACATTTGCATTGTATATATAGTCTTCACTGCATTGCATTTTCATTGCATTTAAAGTTGCTCTTGATTTATGTGTTAAGCTCAGTTTGCATGGATGAATTGCCTAGCTTAGGAGTCATTGATGAAAATCATGCATAATTCAGCCTCCTAAGCAACCACCCTGATGGAAGGAGCCTAAAAGGACATAACTTGAGTCCTCTTATACCATATTGAGAGTCACTCACATGATTGCTTAATCTCTTGAACTTGCATTAGAATCTGGGTTGAAGCTATTCTGTGCATATGCATGACTTTGATGTGATAGAGGCATGATATTTGTCCTATACTAATCCTCTGCTTGACAGCCCATTGAGCCTTTAATTGCCTATTTTTGGTAGCTCCTCAAAACATCCCTAGCCTTATTATTAAGCCTATTACCCATCCGGGAGTTAAGACCATGAGTAGTGATGGTTTGTGGAGTGTGATGGTTGTTGAAAAATTGAATGTTGAGTATGGTTAAGAAATGGAAGAGTTGCCTTGATATTGATGTGTACTAGGAAAGTGAAGGAAAGAAAAAGAGGAGAGAAGAAAAAAAAAAAGAAAAAAAAAAGAAAGAAAAGAAAATGGTTCTAAAGGAAGAAATGAAAGAAGAAGTTTGAAATGAAAGGGCTAGTTCATCACTAAGGTGCAACAAAAGAATGCAAGTGTAGAGCAATAAAGAGAGAAGAGCCAAGAGTGAGCTTCATTGTTTATGTTTTGGTGTGTCAATGTAAGATAAGAGGTGGAGTGTTTTCATATGAAAATGGTGCATGAATTTAGAATCTTAGATGGTCTAAGTCCCGGATTTTAGCACCACAATTCCAAAATTACCGCTTTTCCCTCTATGTCTTACCATGGCCCCATTACAACCGTATAAAGACCTCTTGATTTTAGTCATATACATGTGTGGGTGGTGTATATCTAGAACGTTGTGCAAGTTTTTGGTTGATTAGCATCATCGTGAGACCGAGTGAAATTGATCCCTCTAAACATATTTGAGTGAGTGTAATTCACTAAAGATATTCCATGTGAGGTTTAGGGGTTGATGATTGCATTCTTCTCGATCAATGATGATGACTTAGCAAGGATGGCATGCGTTTATGTGAATTGAGCAAAAGTTTGTATTTTCAAGCATCGAGTGAGCTGAGATTGTTGAACATGTCTTGCACTTGTGATTTTGAATACCAAATTTTGCCTGGGGACAAGCAAGGTTCAAGTATGGGGTATTTTGATAGCACCTAGTTTTATATATTATTCATGTGCATTTAGGTTAGTTTCATGCATCATTTTAGAGTATTTTTATTGTCTTATTGTGTGGTTTCTGTATTATTTATGATTCGGAGATCTACACAAGCTTTGTTTGTGTTTTGTAGGTTTGGGTCGGTGATTAGGACTAAATTGCATGCATCTAATGGAAAGGGATTGAAAAAAAGCAAAAGAGACGGGTGATAGAGCAAGTGTATCAAGCGAAACACTCATAGGAGCTCAAGGTGGTGTAGCACAACTCGCGGGACTTAGGCGTTTGTGCAATTTTCAGCTTTAGCAAGCTGTCACGACTCGTGGGAGGCCTTTACGAGTCGTGACAGGTGAACTCATCTCTTTAAGGGCGTCTGCGGGCTGTCACGACCTGTGACAGGCTCTTCACGAGTCGTGACAGTGCTAGATCAGCCCAACCTTTCACATTTCCCCTGTTAAAACAAATGTAATGGCCAGATTTCAGGGGAGTTACGTTTTTGGGTTTTAGAAGAAAGCTCAGGCCGAAATTGGGGAGGGTAGTGGAGCTTTTTGTGTGAACTTTGGAGACTAGGATTTTTGGAGAAGAAAACTCGTTCGATCTATCAAATTCCGGTAAATTTCATTTTCATCTCCATTGTAAAATGTTTGACTTGCCGAATTTGATTGAATCAAGCATGTACTTTTCCATGAGTGTCTAGAATTCTTGTTCTAGGGTTGGGATTGTCCCGACAATGCGGAAATAGGCTTGTTCTTAGTATCTATCGAATGATTCCTGAATTAGGTTGTGGTTTAATCATGTTGTGCTTATTCTAATTGATGTGAGTCGATTAGATCCGATTTAGGGTTTGAAATTGAAAGACTAAAACAACTATATTGGAATTTAGATGGTGAATTGAGACCGAAAAGGGATTAGGATCCATCAGAACTACATGATTAAACCCGAAGTTTATTGATCGAAAGTGAAACTAAACTTCTTGAGGATTCCTAGGTTATCATGGATGTTTTGGGAAATTTTGATATTATTCGGAGCCGAAAGGCGAAGTTAGTATGACTAATGCCTAAAACTCTACGAACTTAAAGGGCCTAAATCGGTTGCTTGAGCCCGAAAGGAGAATTGCTAACCGATTTAGACATATTCGCGCTAAACCCGAAAGGTGATGTGCGATTACATTAGATAACCTACCTCCACAATTTGATTTTGAAATCACTCGAGCAAGAAAATATTTTATGCCTATTGACGATGCATTGTTGGTATATCCTTAATCCTAGAACGTTTCCCCCATATATATTTCATAATACTTAATTGCTTTTCTTGGTTACATTACACACAAACACTCTCAAATCTGCTTGTTTATTCCGAACTTGGTCGAACTAGCTCGAAATTACAATCGATACTCCATTGGTCCTTGTGATACGACACTCGATATACTATAACTGAACCTCATACACTTGTGGGTGTAGGTTTTAGCCTATCAAATGCAAGTTAGTTTCTTTTGTTATTTGATGTCTTTCTTGATGAGGAAGAGCGAGTAGTCCACCCACTTCTGGGGCTGGGGTGAGCCCGACGGTGGCCATGTGAGGTGATGCGGTAAAGGTACGATCTTGTTATGCAATTCGTCTTCTATCCCTACGAGCATAATTCTTTTGCGAGAGTTGAAGGTGATCCTTGTTTGTATTATTAAAGCGAAAGTGATCTTAATGCAACTTGGGTTAATTATGTGAAAAAGGGGTAGTAACTATTAGGGTTTATGCGAAAGCCTCTATATGCCTATTTGTTAATAACGAAAGTTATTTTGATGGAAAACATGATCTTTTATGCCTTTATGTGTTACTTTGCATGGTTATCGTTGTGGCGTTGATACCCTGGCTTTGGAAGTTCTTTATATATTGAGTTTATTTCTTCCGAAATCTGAAATCTGTGTTCGAAATCTGCAATTTACACTTTTTGTGTTTTTGTCGATCTAGAGCAGTGGGTTGTCGATCTCGAGTTACCTATTGTCGAGATCGAGCTGTGTTTAGTCTAGATCGAGTATTGTTGGTCTGGATCGAGTTTCTATTTGCGATTCTGAAATTTCTGTTTATGCTGTTGTTTGTCGATCTTGAGCTAGCTTTGACGAGATCGAGTAGCTTCTGTCTTTAATTTTATTTCTTCCTTTTGTTTGTTATTTCTGTATTCCTTTCTTTGTTTCTTTGTTTCTGTCTTCTGTTTTCTTTTCTGTGAGATTTACAGCTACCTAGGATCCGCTGACACGCTTCCTCGTGGATTCAATCCTGACTTTCTCTTACTACATTGGAGGGAATCTTGTAATTATTTGTTGGGGCACGAATCTGGTTTGAATTATTTCATTATATTTTGAACTTGATTTCCTCCTTACTACAGCTGTAAATCTCACAGGAAAAGCAAACAGAAAGTTCTATTTATCTTATCTAGGTTTGAGATTATCGAGACTGGGAGCATGAAGGTTTGCATGGAATATAGAAGTTTAGAGGCTAAATTTGAGTGGATTAAAACTGACCTACCATGTTGAGATAATGCATCAGCTTTCCACTTAGTCAGTTGGTTTGTTGTTTTGCCAATGATTTCCTCAAACGTAGTTTTATTAACTCTTCCATTCATACAAGGACATCCCTAATATTTATCCAGTTTGATTTGTCTAGAGATGTTTAGGCAACCCTCCAACCCAGGTACCCTAGTATCTGGAATACCAGGAGAACCTTGGAAAGCTGATTTATGATAATTGACCTTTTGCCCCGAAATTTGACAATACTCATCAATAATAGTCTTTACTTTGCCGCAAGCAGTTAAATTTCCTTTTGAGAAAATAATAATGTCGTTAACGAATGCTAGAAAGGGGATTTTAGGGCCTGAGTGGCCAAACCGGAATCCAATGCCAGATTGATCCAAATTGGATTCCCAACTTAATTTTCGGGCTAACACTTCCGCACCTAGTATAAACAAAAATGGGGAGAGAGGATATGTTTCTTGTTGGTCTGAACAGTTCTGTTGGGCCATTATTGACTAAAACAGAGAAAGATACCGTTGTTACGCATTCCATGATTAGGTCAATAAATTTTTTATTGAAGCCAAATTTCTTCAAAACCGATTCTGTAAAATGCGAATCTACCCTGTCATATGCTTTTTCCATGTCTAACTTGATAGCTAGCCAACCTTTGGAGCCCTTGCCAGTTTTGAACGAGTGAAAAATCTCGTGGGCTATGAGGATATTGTCTTGAATAGCAATATCCGAAAAAAAGGCCCCTTGAAAAGGATGTATAAGTTTTCCTATGACCTTTTTCAACCGCTCCATCAGAATCTTCGATATTATCTTATATACTGTTGAGCATAGGCTAATGGGTCTATAGTCCTTAGTTTTTGTTGGGTTATCACATTTTGGAAGTAAGGTGATAAAGGTGTGGTTTACCTGTCGGAGCAATTTTCCCGTATGAAAGAAAGACTTAATGGCTTTAATAACGTCGCCCCCAATGATGTCCCAGTAAGTTTTATAGAATTCAACTGTCATCCCGTCAGGGCCAGGGGATTTATTGGCTCCTAGAGACCAAACTGCTTCTTTTATCTCACCATTAGATGGTTGGTTGCACAGGAACTTATTCTCATCTTCGGAAATAGATGGAGAAATAAGCTCGAGATAGCTATTTAAGATGTTTGTATTGACGGGCTCTTTCGTGAATCTTTTGACAAAATCCTTTGTTATTTCTGATCGAATGTTGTGTTCTCTGCAAATTAGGTTTCCTGATTCGGAGTAAATATGCCTTATAATGTTTCTATTTCTTCTGCCAGAAGCCACACGATGGAAGTAGGTTGTGTTAGAATCAGCTAACTTGAGATGTTTGGTTTTGGCTCTTTGACACAATATTCCTTTTGGAACTGGAGTAGTTTCTCCTTTTTGGAAATTAATTGTTTTTCTTTAGCTATATTCCTAAAACTATCAATACTTTGCATCTTGACAAGCTCCCTTTCCACTTCATGTACTTGCCTAAAAATGTTGCCAAATGTAATCTTATTCCACTCTTTGGCTTTTTCTTTCAAGATTTTGGTTTTTTAGACTAGTCTGAACATTGTTGTTCCTCTATGCTCATTTCGCCATACTTGTTTAACAATATCCCTAAAATCCTTTCTTTGAAGCCACATATTTTCAAATTTGAAAGGAGGTGGCCTATAGACATGTTCCGTGTTTAAACTTAAAAGAAATTTGACAGTGATCGGAGGATGAAAATGCACCATTTACAGCTAAGAGATCAGGGAATTTCTCCATAAACTCGTGTTGCACGAGGACCCGGTCAAGTTTCTCAAGGATGTTATCTTCCCCCTCCATCTTCTTTCTCCAAGTAAACTTGTTCCCCGAGTACGGGATTTCCGAAAGTGAACATGTGTTCTTGAATTGAGATAACCTCGAGAATCTATTATAACTAGTTGATGCTCTGCCCTCCTTTTCATCACTACAACAAATTTCGTTCAAATCCCCCATAATTAAGCATGGAAGGTGCTCGGCGCTTATAATTGATGTGAGACTATTCCAGAAGGCTTCTTTATCCACAGCATGAGGTGGGGCATATACGAAGAAAATGACTCCCATAAAGTTTTTATCTATACATGAATATTTAACTCTAATAACTCTTGGCATTATAATTTCCACCTCGATTGATTCGTTTAGTAAGTGAGACTCATTCCAGAGTAGACCGATACCACCCGATCTACCATTTCCCATTGACCATAATGATTAGCCTTACCTATGCTTATGCATCACAAAAGCCATATTATGCCTTATTACATATTATGCTCCACATGATCTAAATATTACCATTCTTTACCTTATTTTCTATCCGGGGATTATGTTGAGAATGATGTCAAATTATGGAGATGTTATATGGTTGTTGTGTTGTTGTTATCATTATTGGAGTTTGGTAGGAAATTGTTTGAAATATATGGAAAATTTAATGAGTGAGAAAAAATCCAATCACCTCAGGAGATAAAGGTAGATTGACCCAGCTCGCTGAGATAATAGTTTGGCGAGATGGGACACACATGTGAGGAGTCCAAAGCCCGAAGTATCTGGGGCCGTTCATGACACCCATGTTTGCGACTCGCGAGAAGGCCGTGCTGAGGTTAGAGAGGTAAAAGCATTATTATTAAAAAAAGCAATAAGAGAAAGGTGATGATTCGTATGAAAAAAGGAATGTGGTAAAGAAAGTTTGGAAATACTCCATTTCCCCAGATCATTAGAACCACATTGCCAAAAATTGCCCACCTTTAGCCTTTTACCAATCTACTCCTTCATGAACTTAAATTAAAGTCCTCTTGATTATTAATGGTTTGTCACTTGTGAATTGTTTTGCATAACCCTTCTTTTGTGAGTAGATGTTGCTTTTAATTGCACATGCATGGATTTGTGACACTAATATCTTTTCGAGGATGGTAATTGATTGCGGGGACATATGAGAATGAATCTAAGATGTTGAGAGTTTTTATTTCTTCCTCTGAATGACAATTAAAAGTATCGCTTGAGGACAAGCAAGCTTAAGTATGGGGTGTTTGATGTGAGCCTAATTTGCCATGTTTTAAACTTACTTTTATATCGATTTCTGCATCCATTTCATACATTTGGGTTAGAATAATACATGTGAGCCTAATTTGTGTAGTTTACACTTATTTGGCAATATATGGAGATCTACACAAGTTTTTGATATATTTCGTAGAAATCGGACGCACTTTGGAGCTTAAAGGAAAGTCATGAAGAAACTAAGAATGGTGCAGCTGGAGAAAACACAATTTTTCGCCATTCATCATTCTAAATCAAGCTTTGATGTCTTCATGAGAGTTTTAGCCCTCAGAAAGATATTTCCATCGCATGGTCATATGCGTCAATCCAATGAACGAGGGCACGGGAAAGTGCGTTTCAAGAAAAGAGCAGGATGCTGAGAAGACTGGTCGATATCGACCAAGCACACTCAATATCGACCAGATTTAGGTCGAAATTCTCCAAATCGACTCAGAGTTTGCCAGAATCGACAAAGGTGAAGAAATAGTGGTCGATATCGACTTAACCGAGTCAATATCGAGTAACTCAAGTCAATATCGAGTAACTCAAGTCAATATCGAGTACAAATCAACTCGATTTTCATCTCTAGAGTCAATATCGAGCAGCTGAAGAGAAATCGAGGAAAATGCCAGGTCAATATCGACTGACCTTAGTCAATATTGACTGGACCCACGGAGGCGGATTCCGAGCATAACCGACTTCTTGTTAAGTTTCTATCCCGAATCCGATGGAGATATTTTCGAGAACAAATTCTATCCATATCTATCAACAGTTATCAAGTCAAGGGAGAAGATATTTTATCCACATTGGATATAATTATGGATTTAATTCCTTTATTCCATTTATTTATCTTTAAGCCTTTAGATATTTAGATATGGATATAGATATACTTTCTTACCTTGATTAGCAAGGGTTGAAAGCCTATAAATAAAACCTTAGGGGCTAGATTTTATTCATTCAATTTCAGAGAACAAGTAAGTAGTAGTAGAGAGAGAGAGTTTGTGGCGAGCAAGGTGGAAAGGCGAAAGCGGATTTGTCTTGTTTGGTTGTAAGCTTTCTTTATTTAACTCAATGCAAGTTGGTTTCTTTTGTTATTTGATGTCTTTCTTGATGATGAAGAGCGAGTAGTCCACCCACTTCTGGGGCTGGGGTGAGCCCGACGGTGGCCATGTGAGGTGATGCGGTATAGGTACGATCTTGTTATGCAATTCGTCTTCTATCCCTACGAGCATAATTCTTTTGCGAGAGTTGAAGGTGATCCTTGTTTGTATTATTAAAGCGAAAGTGATCTTAATGCAACTTGGGTTAATTATGTGAAAAAGGAGTAGTAACAATTAGGGTTTTATGCGAAAGCCTCTATATGCCTATTTGTTAATAACGGAAGTTATTTTGATGGAAAACATGATCTTTTATGCCTTTATGTGTTACTTTGCATGGTTATCGTTGTGGCGTTGATACCCTGGCTTTGGAAGTTCTTTATATATTGAGTTTATTTCTTCCGAAATCTGAAATCTGTGTTCGAAATCTGCAATTTACACTTTTTGTGTTTTTGTCGATCTAGAGCAGTGGGTTGTCGATCTCGAGTTACCTGTTGTCGAGATCGAGCTGTGTTTAGTCTAGATCGAGTATTGTTGGTCTGGATCGAGTTTCTATTTGCGATTCTGAAATTTCTGTTTATGCTGTTGTTTGTCGATCTTGAGCTAGCTTTGACGAGATCGAGTAGCTTCTGTCTTTAATTTTATTTCTTGCTTTTGTTTGTTATTTCTGTCTTCCTTTCTTTGTTTCTGTCTTCTGTTTTCTTTTCTGTGAGATTTACAGCTACATAGGATCCGCTGACACGCTTCCTCGTGGATTCAATCCTGACTTTCTCTTACTACATTGGAGGGAGTCTTGTAATTATTTGTTGGGGCACGAATCTGGTTTGAATTATTTCATTATATTTTGAACTTGATTTCCTCCTTACTACAGCTGTAAATCTCACAGGAAAAGCAAAAAGAAAGACAGAGACAAAGAAACAAAGACAGAAATAACAAACGAAAGCAGAAATAAAAGCAAAGACACAAACTTGTCGATCTCGACTAAGATCTACTCGAGATAGACTAAAAACAGTGACGACAGAAACTCAGAAGTAAACACAGAAACTCGATCTAGACAACAACGTACTCGATCTCGAGTAAACAGTACTCTAGATCGACTAAAACTACTCTAGATCGACTAAAAAGACAGAACCCTAATTACATGCAATCTCAAACACGATATGATTTATTCGAATAAGACATTGAAATAACACATTCTTCAGCCTCTACTTGACCCCCAACCGAGACTTCATCCGCCAAAAACCTAATTACATGCAATCTCACTACACAAAGACTTTATAGCTAGTTTCTCTTAGATGCAATTTCATCTGGGGAATCTTCATAAATGAAAGGACTACTACTCAGTTTCACTTGCATAATTCGTACTCCAGGACGATAAAATAGTCAAAATCCCTATAAAAAACACTAAAGCAGGTTTTCTCCCACATTCATTCGGAAAAAGAAGCAAAGAGAGGAAACATGCATCAATGGTTCAACAACATTGGTACACAAAATTGATCTTAATTAGGGGAAAATAAGGAATGAGAAAGGAAGGCAGGAGGAGCAGAGAGAAAGAAGACTAACAATGCAATACTCGAGGAGATTGGCGCCCTCGGCGACAGCTTGATCGACCTGCTGGACGGTGGAGTCGGTGTAGTTGCGGACGGTTCGGATGAGGTTGTTCTTGTTCTTTCTGGCTTCCACTACCTTGATGACGGCTTGTCTCAGCCACGACATTGTTCGTACTCGCTCGCAACCCCTCCGAGAAGCTTCTTAAAATCTGGAAAACAAAAAACGATAATTCAAAATGATTAAGAATTCAATAATAATCCAGAATCAGATCGAAAAACGAGAGGATTCTGATGTGAAATTGAAGAGAGATCGAAGCCATGGAGATCCGCCTGGAAGGGTAGAAAGAAAGAGATAGATGCGGCAGCCATTGAGGGCAACTGAAAGGGAAGGTCGGGGGGCTTACGGGTTTTTTTTTGGGGGGACCGGTTCAGCGCGGTTCACCTTTTTTTTTAACTCAGATCGCGCCAGCTTATTTGTTAATGAATCTATTTTCACTTTAAGCAATATTATATTTTCATTTTAAGCCTCATTTTCATTTTAACCTCACACTATATATATATATATATATATATATATATATATATATATATATATATATATATATATAGAAAAAGAGAGAGAGAGAGAGAGAGAGAGAGAGAGAGAGAGAGAGAGAGAGAGAGAGAGAGAGAGAGAGAGAGAGAGAGAGAGAGAGAGAGGATAGATCATATATACTCAGCTCCTAACGTGTACATGTGAACAAATCTTAGTCGTTGATTTGGTGAAAACAGAAGGCTGAGATTATTCGAATATTTAGATTAATTAAAAATTTAAATGGAAAAAAAACACCCTCACCCCTCTATAACTGCGCGTGTAACCACTCAATCACAATCCTACCCCCACAATATATTGAGTCTTTTCCACAATAGAGGAGAGAGGAAGAGAAGGGGATACGATCGGGAGAAGTCGATAGGGCGCATGGACGCGTGATTGACACTAGCGACGACGATGAGGCTATTTCCGGCAGTCGAAGGCGGAGGGCGATGTGAACATCCCATTGCTTCTTCTATTTTCGTTCGCATATCCGGTAGTAGGGGTGGACATAAATCCCACAAATCCTGATTTCGTCCCGGTCCCGGTGGAATATGAGGAAAAAAGTAAATCCTCTCCCGGTCCTGTCCCACAAATCCCGGTCCCCTAAATCTCGAGATGCGGGGCAGAATGGGATGCGAGACAAGACCGTGGGATCCCGCAAATTCCGATCCCATCCCGCACATACACACACACACTTAAGGCCACATTATAACTTCTTTATTTACATATTTATTTATTTAATTTTATTTAGGTTTAAATTTTGAAGTTTTAACACTTGCCTTTACCGATTTACAATTAAATACTGTAAACTAAGGGCCCGTTTGGTATCAATGAAATTGGGAATGGGAATGAGAATCACTTATTCCCATTTTGATGTTTGGTATGTTAAAATTGGGAATCAAAGTCATTCCCGGGAATCTCCTCATCCCCATTTTTGAGCAACTTCTATTCCCCTAACAAATGCCACGGAACGACTCATTCCCACATTTGCATCTCCTATTTCCTTTTTTTATTTATTTTGTGAACCATCCAACATCGCCACCGCCGCACTCGTCCAACGCCGCCTCTTTCGCCATCCTCCAGATCTGCTGACGACGCCGCTACCACCACCGTCTAACGCTGCCGTTGTCACCATCGTCGAGATCTGCCCAGTCCTCCAAAGTCGCTGCCGCCACCATACTCTTGAATTTGGTAATTTGAAATTTTGATATTAAGATTAAATTTGTGAATTACTCATTTCGATGTTATACCAAACAACATGCCTAGGTAATCACTCATTCCGATTTCCATTCTCATTCCGATTACCACACCCATACCAAATCGGGAAAAGTCTGAAGTGTAATATTATTAATTTAGTTATTGCCTATTGGGTTGTTAGGCCGCTGACAATGGTACTTATTGACCAAGGTTGTAATGTTAATGTTAACACTGATTCATGCAATGGTATGAACTAGCAAGAAACCATAAACTATTTTTTTTTGGTAAAGAAGCCACAAACTATGAAATTGAAAACATTGTTTAATTTTCAAATTCTTATAATACTTTATTATTTTTATTTGAGGGAGAAGGCCAGACCCATCCAAGTCCCGTCCTATCCCGTGCGGGATAAGACCCGTGAGTGATTAAAAAAAAAACGGCGAATCCCGTCTCGGTCCTCTCCTAGAAAAAATAAGTGGGACGGGCCTCGTTATGGTCTCGTCCCGTCTAATCTTGTCCCGCGCCCACCCCTATCTGGTACGTCTCGTTCTCTCTTGGTTTCGACTCTCTCTTGGTTTCTATTGTAGTTGATTTATCTATTTTTCGACTTTCGATCTCGGTTGGAGGAGGGACGACGATCTGGCTTACCCAGCATTCGAATTGATCCATGGGTAAGTTTGTTGATTTTGGTGAACGAATTTGGGGGGTTTTGTGTTGTTGGTGGAATGGGTAGGGTTGAGATGTTCAAATGGAGGCAGAAGTCGATGGCGATAGCGATGACGGACGGCGAAGGTGGCGGCGGATGCGATGGCGGCCGATGAAGGTGGATCTGTGAGGTGTCACTCAGCGGCGACAAACAATGTTTCAATTCGATTGTTTCAATTTGATTTGTCTTGGAACACCCCTTTTTCATGAGGTGTGGCTGCCGAGCTTTGTTTCAATTCAATTTTTATTGGAACACCCCTTTTTCAATTTATTTTCAATTGATTTGTCTTGAATTGATTTTGGATTATTCAATTGGAGTTTTGCTTGGCCTGATTTGATCGAAATTGTGTCCTTTCTACGTCGATTATTTTGATTGTGGTGGTGGTGAATTTAAAGATTTCAATGATAATGTAAGTTATGTTTATTCGTTTGTATGTATAACTTTATTCATACGTATACAAGATAATTTGGTGGGTTTTAATTATGGGTGAATTTAAAGATGTCAATGATCAAGTGATACTATCGAATAATCAAGCGATACCATCAAATAATCAGGCGATAGCATCGAATAAATTTTAGTTATTTGGTAAAATGACATAAGTAACCGAATAATATTGTAGCACCATCGAATAATCAATCGATACCATCGAATATTCTAGCGATACTATCGAATAATCCAGCGATACCATCGAATAATCCAGTGATACTATCGAATAATCCAGAGATAATCACTCATATACGAGCGCATAGTCATCTATATACCACCGAATAATCATTCATAAACGTCCGAATAACCAACCATTTGTAAAGATTAATAAAAAAAATCCAGATACCATCTCATAATCCGTCGATACCATTGCATAATATGTCGATACGGTCGAATAATTTAGATATACCATCGAATAATTTAAAGAGAGTGCATCACACACGCCCCCAATTCAGTAAGTGGGCAAGAAAAGATGTGGATCCCACTATTTTTAATAAAAAAGGTTAAAATTGCCTATTTAATAAAAAAAAAATTAGTAAGTCGTTGTTGAAACGACTTTAACCCACTTTGGCTAATATATTGGAAGGGTATGATTCGTGTATATATTTGAAGCATAACTAATGGATGTGAAACGGTGTTTTAGTGTTGATGTTGAACATGCCTTAGCTTGAAAATGTTTAAGTAGCTGGAACCTTGTTTAATGTATGTGTTGCTCAATTGTGATTTTAGTGGCTACCATACATTGATGTGAATGGATGGAAATTCCAGGTAAAATAACATGTTGAATATGGTAATATATGAATGGGTATTAAAAAAAATTTTATAAAAAAATAATTATATACCCTGGATCATATTTGTCCAGTATATATACCCTTAAACCTATGACCAAATGATACTAATATACACCCCGAATTATTTCAATTTTATAGCCCAGCTAAATGAAAATTACAATCGCATTGGATATAATATATACCCCGGATATTAAATGAATATACCCCAAGCGTTTTTTAGAGGAAATCGGCTATAGGTATATACCCCGAATTATTTTAGTTTTATGCCTTAGATGAAAAAATTTTACAACCCAGACTGGACATACCTTATACCCCGGATATTACCAGAATACACCCCGGGCATGTCTTTCAGAGCACATTTTTTTTAAAAATTTTGGCTAGGTTTTATACCCTGGATTTTTAAAAAATATATCTGGGGTATAAAGTCAGACCATATATTAACCCTACCCTAGTTCTACCCCAGAGCACTATATTGTCAGATCCGGGGTATATTAAAAAAATGTGCAGGGTATATTACTGATTTTCTACTAGTGATCCTAGACTACTCTCACACTTATTAGATTCAGATTTGGTTGAAGCCCCCACCCCAGGCCGCAACAACAGACACAGCTCAAGGCAAGAGACGTCCGGAGCAACCAAAAGGGGGAGACTGGTTTTACTGAATGTGTTTCGAGAGCCAAGGATCCCAAGTGCCCTAGATACGGGGAAAATCTTCAAGACTTCGATGGATTTATCCAAGGACAAACCCTCAATCACCACGACACAACCATCTATCTCTTGCTCATCCTTGTTTCACAACTTCTCATCATTATCCTCAAGTGTGTATCGAGTGGCCTTCAAAAGAACCGATGGAGTCAACCCCATAGAGTCATCATCGAAATTATTGTATGTTTCAACAATCCAGGGGGAAGAGCACTTTCAGCTGAACAAGAATCTCAATAAGAGATGCAAAATCCAACCTCCAGGCTTTCCACCCATTCTTCAATCTATTCTTGATTTCTATTTTTTCCAATTCAATTAAGTTATTCCGACATTGGTTTATATGAATTGCAATTCCTTATGAGCATGGCAATCCTTTATACCTCTATGCAACCCTAGCCCTGAATGGATAAACATATAAATAGCACAATGTCCCAATGTACCTTGTAGAATGGCAGTACCAATCCTCGTAAGCAACTAGTATATGTTGAAAGTTGTCATCCCCTCAACCCCAACAAAATAGAAACCGATATTTAACTAAAATGTCATTACCCTACAAAATCAAGATCTCCTTTTAAGGATTACTTTCTTGTGATTGCTATAAAGTATAATTATCCTCGCAAATAAATTAAAACTCTAGTGCGATGCAGTTTTATGAAGGTGATCAATCGAGAGAGAATTAGCAACATAGAATAAGCACAAGAGTAATGAAATAATAAAAGGAAAAAAATAGAAATCAAAGCCTAACAATTGAACCAACCGTGTCTTCAAATCATAGGTGAAACAATGAGTTTAGTTGCTCATGACCTAAGAACGGGCCAATTCAAGATCGTTTGAATTGTGTAATCGTCAATTATTGAAATTGGTAATTGAAAGTAAAGATGAATGAATAATGGACGTATGCCCTCCTTTAAACCTACTGAAAACCGACTTATATAAGTCCCAAGTCGACCTCCTAGAAACCCTATAAAATAAAATATTAATTGCCTAATTAAATATTCAGATTAATCTCCATTGTTGAATCTGCAAAACCGACGGGCACCTGTGGTAAAACGGTGGGCGCCGGTGGTAGAATGGCGGGCACCGTTATTTCTGTTTTGTGCTTTCTTCCTTAATTTGTCTTTGATTCTCTTCCTCTTTGCTCCTCTTCTGACTCTTCTTGGCCTCGATCTTTTAAGCTCAACATCAACCTCTTCTTAGCTCCTTTAGTCTAACCTTAGCCTCCTCTTCAAGCTAACAAACGGATTGTAAATCTGCATATTAAACACAAAATTGTAGGGGTGGGCACAAATCCCGCAAATCCCGATCCCGTCCCGGTCCCGGTGGGATTTAGGACAAAATAGCAAATCCCGTCCCGATCCCGTCTCGCAAAAATTAAGCGGGATGAAACGCGGGACGATCCCGGTGGGATCCCGCAAATCCCGTCCCGTCCCGCATATAATAATAATAATAATAATTTTTATAATAATAATATTATTATAATATTATAGAATAATAATAATATATTATTAGTATTATTATTTTGAGCAAATATTATTTATAAATATAATAATAATTTTCAATTTATAATAATAATAATAATATTATAATATAATTTAATAATAATATTAATTTATAATAAAATTATTATTATTATTATTATATCATATTATATTTTTTTCTTGTAAAGTATAATTATTTTATAATAATAACAATAAAAATAAGTAATATTAATTTATTTTATTTTTAATTATAACGTGGGATTATTATTATTATTATTATTATTATTATTATTATTATTATTATTATTATTATTATTATTATTATACCCATTTAGAGTTACGAGAGGCAAATAGCTAATTAAATACGGTATTCTTCCTACCTATCAATCTATAATTAGACAATATTGATAAATCTCGTCTCAATTCATTTCCGTCCTGATCTAATAAGATAATGTAGCCAAATATGTTGAACATTATAATGAATTATACAATCATTGTATGAATTAATAATAGTATTATAATATTAATAATAATAATAATAATATTATTATTATTATTGAATAATATAGTTGAGAATAATACCGTATTCAACATATTATATTAAATAATGAATTATGAAAGCATTTTTCACTTTGCAAATTTATATAATATTTTATTATTTTTATATGCGGGACAAGGCCCGTCCCGTCCCGTCCAGACACCATCCCGTCCCGAAAAAAAAATGTCAATCCTGTCCCGAAAAAATTTCGCGGGACGAGTCCCGTCCCGGCCCAATCCCGTCCCGTCCCGTCCCGTCCCGTGCCCACCCCTACAAAATTGCGTAGATTCTGAACTTGAAAACCCAAATGAACAGTAATGAAATTAACTAATAAACATGCAATAATCATACTCTAATGCACCTTAAACTATTCATAATGTCTATCGAAAACATGCATTATCAACAAACGACTGAGATTGCCTTGTTAATTGAAGAAGTGAAAGTGAATTCGATTAATTGATATAGGGTTAGCAAAAGTTGAACCTTTATATATATATATATATATATATATAGAGAGAGAGAGAGAGAGAGAGAGAGAGAGAGAGAGAGAGAGAGAGAGAGAGAGAGAGAGAGAGAGAGAGAGAGAGAGAGAGAGAGAGAGAGAGAGAGAGAGAGAGAGAGAGAGACTTGTGCACAAGGCTTAGGATGTGCATTGTGCGCAAAATATTATTCGGTGAAATGTGAAACATTATTCAGTGAAATTTGAAGCATTATTCGGTGAAATGTGAGTATTGTTTAGGGGAATGTGAAACATTATTTGGTGAAATTTGAGGCATTCCATATAAATTGTAACTATTGTTTAGGGAATTGAGGTTTCTTTTATTTGAAATGGATAAATAAAAAAACTAAACATTATTCGGTAGAATGTTATAAATTATTCAGTGGAATTGGGACGTTTTCATCTGAACTGAACGGAAAAAAAAAACATAACAGTGTTCGGTAGAATGTTTCACATTTCACCGAATAATGCTTAAAGTTTCACCGAATAATATTTCACATTTCACCGAATAATATTTGTGCACAATGGGGTGTGCACTCTGGAACCACTCCCTATATATATATATATATATATATATATATATATATAGAGAGAGAGAGAGAGAGAGAGAGAGAGAGGGTAAATTGTGCACAAGGCTTAGGGTGTACCTTGTGCACAATTGTGAAAAACTAAACTGAATCACAAGCAGTGGAGCGTGAGCACGTGAAGGTAAATAAAACCCTAATTGCAAACTGCTTCTTCTTCAATCTTCATTGCTTTTGAACCGATGAGCCGCAGCGAGGCGAGGCGAGCGGAAGAGAATCGGAGCCGAGGATAGGTGAGCGTGTCTCTCCACCGTCGCAATGGCTCCCCGTCTCTTCGCCTGCTTCAGCAAGCCAGGCTGGAAGGACCACACCCTCTGCTCCACCTCCGGCGTCAAACTCGCCGCCACGGACGAAGCAGAGGATCAGCGAAAAGCCGGAGTCGGCGGGGCGATGGTGGAGTTGTTCTCCTCGCAGGGCTGCGGGACCTCGCCGGAGGCGGAGCTGCTCGTCTCGCGGCTAGGAAGGGGTGAAACAGGCAACATGAAATCCGATTTCAATATCGATTTTCCGGTGTAATCCAATTTCAGGTTCGCCTTCTCCCACCTTCAATCTTGATTTCACGATTAGAATCCGATTTCATTCAAACCCTTCTCCCAATTTCAGGTTCCCTTCTCCTGGTTCCAGCGTAATCCGATTTCATTCCAAGCCTTTGCAATTGATGGTTTTAACTTTTTCTAGAATCGATCACTGAAACTCGAATAGATTGTTTTGCTAATCTGAATTAGGGTTCCGGGTTTTAATTTCATCACTGGTATTGTGTTGGACCTTCTTCCGATTGTGAAAGTGAAGATGAAGGCCGAGGCTCCTTCGAAATCGATCACCGGTGAATTATTAAGTGGAATAAAAACATTATTAGGTGAATCTCTAGTAATTATTCAATAGAATGGGGTATTTTGTGATCGAGATATGAGATTGTTGATATTATTCGTTAAATTCTGAATAATTATTCAGTGGAATGTGTGTATTTTGTAAATCGAAAAAATGTATGATAGAGATTGTCAATCCATATTATTCGGTGAATTCTGAGTACTTATTCAATGAAATGTGTATTTTGTAATTAGAAATTAGTGTGTGATTGAGTTATGAGGTTTTCGATATTATTAGTTAAATTCTGAATAATTATTCAATGAAATGGGTTAAATTTTGAATAATTATTCAATGAAATTTGTGTATTTTGTTATTCGTTAAATTATGATATTATTCCAATGAAATGTGTTGAATTTCGAATAATTATTCAATGAAATGTGTATATTTTGTAATTAGAAATTGATGTTTAAGAACAACATATCCAACATTATTCAGTTATTCGTTAAAATGTGTAAGATAATTAAAAACTTTGATTATTTTGTAATTTGAAATAAATGCATGATTGAGATATGAGGTTTTTGATATTATTCGTTGAATTCTATATAATTATTCAATGGAATATGTGTGAAAAAGGGGAAATAATTACAAACTCATCCAATCCAAAAAAAAATAAATTTAAAAAAAAAAAGCAACGTACAATCCAAATAGCCAAAAGAGATGTTGGATTGAAAGGCTTGTGTGAACTCACGCACGCACCAAGGAAAAGGGAGGTGTGTGTAATATTGACGTGGGGCCCACTCTTTTTTAATTTTTTTTAAAATTTGGATTAATCTCCACCTTCTATTTTTTCAAATCAATGGTCTATAGTTGTGCACAAGGTACACTATAAGGAGTGTGCACTCTGGAACCACTCCCGGGTGTGGTTCATAGAGTGTACCTTGTACACAAATATGGATAATTGATCTTGTTGAATGGATGACCATGATTTAAGTGGTTTTTTTTAATTTTCTTTAAAAAATCTGGTGGGACCCATACACAATAAAATACTCACTCTCCTATTTCCTATTGTGCTGTATGTGAAACTCACCCACTCACCCTATTTTTGTTTAAGCTTCTTTTCTTGAAAGTGTAGAGAATATTTATAATTTTGTATAAAATAAATGATTATGGATTTTTTTTATTAGTGGAACTCGTCTAATTTCGTTTGTTTAAAAATTTGATAATTTTACCGAATAATGTTTCATATTCTATCGAATAATGTTACGTTATCTTTTTCTATCCAATTCAAATCAGAATTTACCAATTCCACTGAATAATTTGTTACATGTTACCGAATAATGTTTTTTGTGTCGATCAATTTAAGATAAAATAAATCTCAAATCTCTAAAAGAATACTTGCAATTTGTACGAATAATGTTTCATATTTCACCGAATAATGTTTTACATTTCACTCTATGTTGTTCGTTAAACTCCATATTCTGACGAATAAAGAATAAGATTTCAACGAATAATTTACCAACTTATTATCACTAGTAACCAAAAGAATAAGATTTCATCGAATAATTTACCAACTCATTATCATTAGTAACCAAAAGAATAAGATTTCAACGAATAATTTACCAACTCATTATCTCTAGTAACCAATATTCGACACATATGTCTGAATAATTGACGAATAAATCAAAATATACCTCTCGAAAACCCTAACCACTCACTCGATTTCGCTGACCCTAACACACACAAACCATCCCCCCACCCCACCCACCCAGACACCCACCCAACCCCCCAAACCGCCACCCATCCACTGCCACCGTCTTTTTCTTTCATTCAATATTAATTTTCCTCTTCGCATCATCGCCGCCGTCAATCTTTGTTTTGGCTCCGCCATCGTCCAGCAACTCGATTCACCGTCATCGTCCCTCCGTCGACGGTCTTCACCACCCACCACCGAGTATTTCGTCCTTCACAGCGGTTTTGAGATCCAGCACCTTGCCGGAAAGCTCGGCTTTCAATTGCCGCTAATTGCCGCTCCCAATGGAGGAGAGAGAGAGAGAGTCCAGAGGTGGCAGCTTTCAATCAACAATTGATCAATTTGTGAACCGAATCCATAACCCTAAACTCGTCGAATGTCAAGCCGAATCCATAACCCACCTCAATTTAAAGTCCAAACGAATGAAGAAGAAGCCCGATTACCTGCTCGAGACGTGGATGAATGAATGGAGGTGAGATCCAGAGGGATTGCAGAGGTAGGGGATGAATCGATGTGAGAGGCAAGGCAAGCCAACAAGGGTTTTATGCAATATGTTTTACACGCGCTTTACATACCTCATATATATATATATATATATATATATATATATATATATATATATATATATATATATATATATATAGAGAGAGAGAGAGAGAGAGAGAGAGAGAGAGAGAGCACCCCTTAGGGTGTGCATTGTGCATAAATCCGGACCCTTGATGTATAGGAAATGAATGGCTAGATTTATGCCACGTAGATGAGTATTTAAAAAAAACTGAAAAAGAAGGCCCAACCTCACATGTGAAGGCTGTGAAGCGCATGTGAAAGCAGGCTGTGATCCTGCTCGACCACGCCGACGAGGGTTCCGACGAGAACAAATCAGCCAAAGCTTGAGGCGAGGCGGTGATGTTTCTAGTCGGAGTCGAAGGCGGTGATGTTTCTAATCGGAGGCGAAGGCGGGGGAGGGGGTGTGGTGGTGTTTATGATCGAATTCGTCAATTCGAAGGTGGTGGGGTGTGGTGGAGGCAAATCGACGATTCGGCGCCTGTGGCGGTGGATGAGACGGGAGTGCGGGCTTGGCGGCGGCAATGGTGGACGAGAGTGGGGGGAATTGGCGACGGGTGGAAGCCGTGTGATATGGTCTTCCTCATTCGTCCGCCGGAATTCCTGTCGAGAAGCGTCTCCACCGTCCTTCTAGGCACGCCTCCACCTTTCCTGATCTCTGTCGTCGAACACTGCTGTCCACCGCTGAAGACAAACCTTGGGCAACTGTTTGAGCGCCGAAGCTGCTGCCAGGCGACGCCGTCAATGGTGGATGTTGCGTTCACCGGGCGTTGTCGGAGTGTCCCCTCCCAATCCGAGATTCTTCACTTGTAATTCTCTCCTGATCTATTCTTATCTCCGCTTGGGATCTAGGGTTTTATATTGTGATGATTTTGATTTGATTTTTATGATTCAATTTTGGCGTGGCAGGTATGGGGGTGGCGTTTGGGACGGCGAAGAGTGTCATTTACCAAGATCAACCTCCTAGGCGCTTGGATCAATGCTGGCGGTGGCGAGACCGACCGGATTCGACGGCGCCAGGGTCAACTCCTCCTCCCTCACTCAGATCCGGGCCTCCTCCTCCCCTCTCGCTCAGATCCGGGCGGTTCCGGTGGCCTGGCTCATTCAACCGCATCCGTTCGAATGCAGGGGGTCTTTCTATTTTTATTTTTTTTTGCGGCGGGGTGTGGGTGGCGGGGTGGTCTAGGCTGGGTGGTTGTGTGGGTGGTGAGGGTGGGTGGTGGGGGTGGTCCGAATGCATTCGGCGCGATATTCATTAATTATTCGGATGAATATGTTGAAATTTTGATTGTTAGTGTTAAGGAGTTGTTAATTATTCGATGAAGTTTGGATCATTATTTGTCTGCGTATGGAGTTTTCGGATTGACAAATAGCATAAAACATCTCATATACGACCAAATAATCATTCCTATACCACTGAATACTCATACATTCTATTCAATAATTTCCCAAAAAATATAACTATTTTACCGAATAATATTTCAAAACTGAATGCATAAAAATTAACTCGGAGTCAAAATGAAAATTGATTGACAAAAAATTAAACATTATTCGGTAGTGTATGACAAATTATTCAGTTGAATTGGTAAAATTTGATCTGAAATGGATGGAAAAATGTAATATAACATTATTCGGTAGATTATGAAACATTATTCGGTGGAATGGACAGATTTTTCAAAACAACGAAATCAGATCCGGAAAAAAAAAATATCGCGTCAGACCTTTTTAGGTGGGTCCCACCAGTTTTTCTATTTAAAAAAAAACACTCATTTAATCTTGACCTTCCATTTCTTTTAATCAAAGGGCAAGATTTGTGCACAAAGTACACTATAAGGGGTGTGCACAAGGGAACCACTCCACACACACACACACACACACACACACACACACACACACATATATATAGCCTGAGTTTCTTAGGATTGATTTATTTTATGATATGTTTGATATTATTATATCACGATAGGTTGTTTGATATTACTCTTGAGGGATACAGTTCCTCTGACTACTTGCCCAGGGGTTCAACCAACGCCAATTTCTGTAGGCAAGTCTCATATGAGGAAGTTAAGAGGGTTGTTAGCAGTATGAGGAGTAAGAGAGCAGTAGGTTCGGATGAAATCCTAGTTGAAGTATGGAAGTGCATTGGGGTGAGAGGTCTAGAATGGCTTACACAACTCATCAACATTATTCTTATAACAGCAAAGATGCCAGAAGAATGGAGTCGGAGCAAGTTAATTCCTTTATAAAAGAACAAGGGTGATGTGCAACAATGCGGGAACTACAGAGGTATTAAACTCGTTAGCCACACAATGAAGATATGGGAGAGAGTTATTGAGATGAGATTGCGAAGGGGTGTTTGTGTGTTCGAGAACCAATTCAGTTTTATGCTAGGGCGATCGATTACAGAATCCTTACACTTAATGAGACGGTTGGTGGAGAAATACAGGGAAAGGAAGAGAAA
Source organism: Persicaria tinctoria (assembly GCA_037127255.1). Taxonomy (NCBI): domain Eukaryota; kingdom Viridiplantae; phylum Streptophyta; class Magnoliopsida; order Caryophyllales; family Polygonaceae; genus Persicaria; species Persicaria tinctoria. The sequence goes on along the minus strand of JBANSL010000007.1, from coordinate 28,831,660 downwards.
TCTACACATGGTTTTTTTACCGATTTGGAGAAAGTTTGGAGATCGATAGAGTATCACAGAGCAGAGGAAGACCGAAAAAGAGTTGGAGGGAGGTGATAAGAAAAGATTGTTCCCTTACCGAGAGTATAGTTATGGATAGAACACACTAGAAAACGCTTCTAAACTCTCGAAACTAACGTTGAACTAAGCCTTCAAATTAGCCTCAAAAATATATTACCCTAAAAAATGCCATTGAATTCGACATCAAGACACATTTCGAGGCATAGAGGAGGGAGGTTAAATGTGGCCTCGAATATTAACCACAAAATTCTTTTTTCGAGGGTAATATAGCCTCCAAATAATTTCGAGAGTAATTTCGAGATCATTAGTATCGAACTATTTCGAAACTAAATTTAGTGCCATTAGCCTTCAAATTCACTACAAATGAAATTCATATCTATTTTCGAGGGTACAAACTTCGAGGCTAAATAGTATAGATTCATATCCTCAAAATAATTTAAGTGCAAATACGAGAGTAAAATAACCTCCCTCCTCTACGCCTCGAAATGTGTCGTGAGGTCAAATTTAAGGGCATTTTCGAGGGTAATATATTTTCGAGGGCATTTTGTGAACTAACTTTATAGTCAATTTAGAGGTTAAATTTAATATTTTGGTTCCAAAATTTCAGGTTAAATTTTATAAACTTTATAAATTGTGTAGCCAAATTTCAAGTTAAATTCATTAGAATCAAATTCTTTTTTATTCTTTAATTTATGCATACATAAAACATAAAATTTACTTTAAATAATAATATTAAACAAACATAAGCATTAAATTCTTGAAGAGAGTTAAATTTCATAATTAAATCATGTACAAGATGTTAGTCCAACTATAATAACAAACACAAACATGTCCTAATGGCATTAAAGATACTAAACCTCATAAGTTAACCCAACGAAGGCCTTTACACTCTTCTCCCAATCCATAAAGTATTCCATTAGATGATCCACACATGCTTCAATGCAAATCTTCTTCTCCGGTCTCTCTCTTGAAGTTCACGTTCAAGATCTTCTGAAATGGGTTCAATTTCTTTCTAACTAGCAGCAAGATGTTCATATTACTCCTAGATTTTCAACAAGCAAATAACTAAACAAAGCCAAAAAAAAAAAACATGTCAAAAGTGAAACAATTGTTCCACAACAAGAAAGTTTCACAACTTGTTTCCATTCAATTTTATTTAGCAAAACAAGTTGTTAGCAACAACTATCAAGCCCTAAAGGATGTTCGAAGAAAGCAGACTTAGTTTCTCTTTGTGGTCAATCACACATTTATCTCCCCTGGGCTGGTGAAGAAAAGCGTCCCCATTCTGGTATTTGCACGATGCGCCATATGGAGGCTTTTGTGGGATTGGAGAAGGGATTCAAGTGTGGTTTTGACCAAGGGAGTGACAAGAATATCTCAAACCTGTATGTTAAATACATGATTGACATAATCTATTCTGATGTCAATGAATTGCGATATGAAATTTCAGCTCAAGCTAAGGTTCATGCATTCTTGACCTTAAAAGGTGTTCATGCTCTAAAATTGCGGTTGGATTGATGGGATAGGAACTAGTAGTTAACAAACATTAGTATTTCCTGGACAGTTATTACTTTTGAGGGTATACAAATTTTGTGTCCTA